>SZWC01018660.1:25697-47128 GCA_023375785.1 Penium margaritaceum
GCCTGTCGACCACGTTTGCCACCCCCCCTTCTCCCTCCTTTCTCCCCTTCTCAAAGGGGGCCCTCGGAGGGCCCTGCTGAGCCCCTCCGAGGGGCCCTTCGGAGGGGGCCCGTCGGCCTCGCGGGCCCCCTCGGCCCCCTCGGCCCCGTCGGCCCCGTCGGCCGAATGACGGAGGGGCCGGGTCAGAGGGGCGGCCAAGACCTCCCCCCCCCCTCGCTCCCTCCTCCCCCCCACACGCTCTCGCTCACTCGCTCGCTCAGCGAGCGAGCGAGCGAGCGTGCATAGGAGGGAGGGCCGGACAAGCCGGACACCCCCCCTCCCTCCCTCCTTATATACAAGGAGAGAGGGAGGGGGGGGGTGTCCGGCTACTTCTCCATTTGCCCATCTTCTGGGAAATCGAGAAAAGGGGGGGGCAAGTAATAAAAACACGGAAAGGGTTCTGCATTTCAACGAGTGGACAAAACAAAAGAAGAAAAAAAAGAGAAAACCGAGGGTTGAAAGCGAGCAGAGGGGATCACAAGAAAAAAAGGGGGGGGGTGGTGGGTGCGGACACGACACACTTGAAAGGGGGTCGGAAAAAAAAGGGGGAATCATCCAAATACTACCGCCCCAGCAGCAGCAGCTTTCGTCGTAGCCATAGCGGTGGCGGGTGGAGTTGAAACGACTACTTAGTGAGGGGCAGTTGCAGCTACGTTTCTACTTCGTCCTTCCCCACTGACAACGGCTTGTGCGTCGGCGGCTATTTCCACTTCGAGACGTATCCTGGATTGGCGTCTCCCTGGGCCCCGTGGATTGGTGCGCGCACTTCACCCCGTGGGATCAACGGCGGATTCGAGTCTTACCGTCTCCGAGGGCTGGGTCGTCTACTGCTTGGAGCAGCAGCCACACCTGCAGCTGGCACCCCTTCTCATCTTGGAGCAGTCTTCGCCCCATTCGTGGCAGCAGCATTGGTCGCCGCGGCTAGACAGACTCTCGTCTCCGGGTGTGCTGTGGTAGTGCAGCTCGTCCCGTCTGGTCACGTTTGTTGACCCGGACGCCGTGACCTCCAGGAGTGACAGCGCCTACTCACCTCATTCTCTCCCGTTGCTTGGTGTTTACCACTGGGAGTAGGTGCCCTCGGTGCCTATCCATCGTCCAGCGCACGAGATGAGTACGCGGACATCTGAGCAGGCGCCCTACGCGTTTGCCTGCTACTACTGTGGTGATGGACGTCATGGTTGGCGTCGCTGTTGGATGCGCCCTCCCGGCTGGCATCCACCTTGGTTACAGCCTCGTCCGAGCCTGCGTCCTCCACAGCATACAGATCTGCCGGGGTTGGTAGATCCCCTAGCTGGACCTCTGGCGAGCATATTCGCTGAGATCCACGGCCTCCGGCAGACGGTGCAGCAGCTCTGTGACCTTATCGTCACTGAGCGTGCTTCTGCTACTCGTTCGTCGACGGCCTCTTCGATCACATCTCCTCCATGCTCTCCTCCTTCCTCATCCCATGGTGTACCTTCAGCCCCATCTGCTAGCGAGTCTCAGGCTACCACCATCCTTTCGATCCTCCACTCTGTTGCGACCACGACGCCACCTCGCAATGACATGTCTTCATGCAGTCGTTCCACTCGAGTGGCCTCGCGACGTCGGCGTCAGCGCTCCGCACGCCGTGCTCACGCCGGTTTTGATACATCCTCCACCTCCTCGGCTTCCATTGCTGTACTTGTCGAGGGGGAGTGTGGTCATCCGACAGTGCCTATGCCCGTAGCGATAGTAGCCGCACCCTTGCCGTCCCGCTGTGCCTTAGCGTCAACCGAGGTAGATGCAGATGACAGGGTGGCAGTACATGACGTGGAGTCTGATCCCGCCATGGAGGTCATGGTACAGACTTGCGTGTCATCGAGCTCGACTTCCACGTCCGCGCTGGATCCAGATCTTATACAGCAGCAGCTTGCGTCAGGAGGAGTGCAAGGCCGGCGTCCGTGGGCAGTGCCACTCGCGCCTCCTACCGGTGGCGGTCCGGCGGTTGCACAGGGGTCCCGTACGGATCGGGATGCCTCTTGCGGAGTTTTGGCGAAGTTTGTGCAGCAGGCTCACACGATCCCGGCGGAGGTTCCAGTGTAGGACATATGCGTGTCATCAAGGTCGACATCCACGCTGGGACAGGAGACGGACGTTCTACAGCAACAAGTTACCTCAAGAGGAGTGCAGGCACGGTGTCCCTGGACTGTGCCACTCCCCGCTCCGTCTGGTGGAGGCCCAGGACTTTCGGGGGAGAGTGTGCAGACGACTCACACGACTCCGGCAGATGTTGGAGTACTTGGGACTTGTATGTCATCGAGGTCGACATCTACGCTGGGGCAGCAGCCGGACATTCTGCAACAGCAGGTTGCATCACGAGGAGACAGGTCTCATGTGCCTTCGTGGTGCCACTTGCGACTGCGATCACTAGCGGCCTGGTGGTGGCACATGAGTCCCGCGCGGATCGGGATACCCCACACGGATCTCCGGGGGCGTTGGCGCACGAGATTCACACCAGTATGACACCAGGCGCAGTGCATGAGCAGAGTCGGCCGGTTGGTCTTTTGGAGGTTGAGGCGTTCTTGAGAGCAGCAGTTCTCAGAGATGTTGCCGGGACATATGCTGCAGTAGACACAACATGCTCCACCGCCTCATCTGCACTACCTGAGGACCAGCTTCAGTGTCAGGATTCGTCCATGTTCCGATAGTCTTCGGGTTCCCGTACCTACGACAGAGCAGCGACATACATGACAGAGTGAGATGATGGTCCTTACTCTATCATCGAGCAGGTGGTAGCGACCAGTGTTCCCGCCGAGACAGTGCGTGAGCGCCAGCTGCGATTGTTGGTCGCCTTGACGGACATTGCTGAGCCGGAGCCATGTACACCTGTGTCCATTATGGCGGCAGTCGAGGACACCGGAGCAGATCCCTACATGCATATGGAGTCACCTCGTCAGCAGGAGTTGAGTTCTGCCCCCTCGATTTCACCTCTTGGTGACGCTACCGTTCACATCGACACCGAGAGTGGCAGTACCTGCACGGACGACGCTTCCACATGCTCTACGGACTCTGACGACTCCTCCTTCTCCTTCTCTCTTGGCATGCGACCGCTCACTCCTCGCATGACAGACACGAGCTGTGCTGTGGATGCGACACCTGAAGCTGCATCCGATGTTCTAGCGTCTCAGCACATTGCGACCTTGGTTGACCCCCAGGAGGATGCAGCGGTACCTGTTCCATCATCTTCAGCAACAAAGATGCAGATGGTGCTGTACTCACGAGCTGTGCACTCTGCATGTGCAGCATCCAGTGAGGCAGAGTTTATTCTACACCAGGTCGACATGGACCACCTCCACATGTCCGAGGCAGATTATGCTGACTTGCAGGAGCGTGTAGTCATGCTTCAGCGGGAGATGATGGCAGCGCGTGAGCGATTTTCAGAGGAGGACAGCATCATTGCTACCTGCAGGAGCCTTCCGCCAGCAGCATCTGGCATACCTATACCCGGGGAGGATCTTGTACGAGCTCCGAGTATGACGTCCGTTGGAGACACTGTCATAGGAGAGGTGAGCGTGCCTTCGGCTTCCGCCATCCTGGCTCCTGTCGACCCCATCATCGCTCCTTCTTCTTCTTCTACTCCCGTCACGCACCTTCATCCACCCGAATCACCTGCCCCATCTTCATCTTCATCCACGAGTGGGGATCCGGTTTGTCGCTCTAGCTCTCCTCTTCTGGCAGTATACCCTTGTGTCTCAGGGTGTGCTATCTCGTATCGGAGGCCAGCTCCGCCACTTCATCCACGCACGCGTGCTGCTCGCCCATTCTCGTTCCTCCGGCATACACAGATGCATCACGGCAGTGCGGAGGCAGGAGAGACTGTGAGTTGGGACCCATGGCAGTCACGCGAGGACTGGTATACCCCAGGTGATGCAGATTCACGTGAGGAGTTGTAGGAGGAGACACCACTTCGTCTTTGAGGGAGGGAGTCGACTCGCTGGTGGCAGGGGGACATATCTCTACATGATGGACACACCACAGGACTGATCGCCCAGGATCTGTTTAGCTACGACATCAGCATCTCCATCGAGGACATCGCTGCCAAGTTCATCTGCCCAGGGGGAGTTTTGTGTGGACCTCGACCTGACGCGACGCCATGGGAGATGCATGGCGAGGTCCATGCTCTGTTGTGAGCATCTACAGCATCCCGCATGTGCCTCATGCTACGTGCCTGCACAGCTGCATATAGATGGTAGCACACTGTTGGTCGAGACCCGGACACTTGGTGCATTGCACCAGTGTCACGAGGAGACCATGTGATCGTGTGTCTTAGTGTGTTGCTTTACTGTGTGTGGCATGTGCATGCGAGCTGTTGGTCGAGACCCGGACACGTGGTGTGTTGCACCCGTGTTACGAGGAGATCCTCCCTTGATCCTGTGTTTGGATGATGATACTATTGAGTTGGATTGCTCGTAGTGGTGAAGACCCAGACCCTGGTACCGCCAGTGTCACGAGGAGACCATCTTGTCCTCTGACATGTGTATGATGTGCATAACACTAGTTTGTGTGCGTGTGCATCACTCCTCTCATGGTCGAGACCCAGACACTTGGTGGACTGTGCCAGTGTCAAGGGAGACCCTAGATGGATAGCAGACGAGTGTGTGTGTGTGTGTGTGTGTTTGTGCGAGTTGACTCATGCATGTTATGGCTTGCCATGCATTGTTGTTCCATGCCTTCGCTCATTCGTTCTGGCGTGGACGGCTATGTCAGCCAGGGGGAGTGTTGGTTTGTGTGGCTTCCACCCGTCATGACAGACACTGCTAGTTTACTGATGTACCCACATTCGGGGTATATGGCAGAGGAGGGCGTGACGAAACGACGGGCCTCCGGACTGCACCGAGACTTCTCGAGAACCTACGACAACGCCAGCGAGACGCGGTCGATGCGTTCCGGCAGCCATGTGGGCTTGTCAGGAGGTAGGAGAGTTTTCTCGGTGGGTTCAAACCCGCGCACCCGGTTGACTGTACCGGTGCGACGAGGAGACCCGATGGCTATTGTGGGGCTTCCGATGTTCGGAAAGTCGTCTGTGATGTCTGGACGTTGATTCCGAGATGTTTTGGCACTGCTCATATTTTCTCGGTGGTCGAGACCCGGGCACTCGGAGAGTTGTTCCGGTGCCTTGAGGAGACCACCTTTGTTACTCTCGTGGTGTATGTAGTGTGTTCTCCCTGTTGACTCATTTGGGTTCAGCAGGGGTGACGGGGCCTGGTGCGGTGAGCTGCCGGCGCCCCTATATAAGCCCGCTAGGGGCTTGTTTGTAATCTCTCCTTGTTCTTTATATGCAGCATTCCAGACTTAGCCAAATTCTTGCCATCTTGCATCGCACTCACACACAGAGCTCATGTTCGTGCTTGCATGGGCCTGCATGCCCTAAAACTATTTCCACTTCATCAGAGATCCGATGATACGAAGGTACAAGGTCACATTTACTGTCTTTCCCAGCTATGTGAGACCGTCCACTTTAAGGGATCCTGCCCATCAGGTGTAAGAGTGAGAACGTGCGTAGAAGCTTCCTAGCAACACAGCCGCTGACCAGGCGTCAGTGCCTGGTGAGACGGTGACGACAGTCACAGGTCGTACACACAACGGCAAGGGTTTGGCTAGGAGACACAAGGCAAAGTGTCAGAATGCTTCAATAGAGCATATGCAGAGAGAAATGACAACTGACAGGTTTGGGGCATAAATACCTGCCGCGGCGCACGGCGGGTGTCGCACGCGGCAGTCCAAAAGCTGTCCTAAAACCGGCCCAAAACCACTGTTTTGGCCGTAACTCTGCGCACACATGTCAGAATCATACGCCGTCTGAACCTAGACGTGCAGAATGAAAAGACGGACGCAGCGACTGGTCACATGCATGCATCCATCGACTGACAGTGAGCATACAATGCAAAAAATGCAAATAGGCCTCATGGCCAGTCCGCCGAAAGGCGCCTGCAAGACGTAGAAGGCACAACAAAGAGTCCCGGTGACATCTGGGGCTCTGGAATAGTGGTCGGTCAGCTCCAAGTGGGTAGTCCGCCGCCTGTCGTCGCGCCGGTGTCACCAGGGCCGCCTGCCTCAGGGATCTGCACGAGTATGGACACGGCCGAGTGGTCACAGTAAACTGTACAGGAACGGCACAAAGCACAACACTCCCCCATGACCCGATGGTACGCATGTCCAAACGCGTGCAGCACTGGTACAATCACATAGTGGATGGCACAGACAGATGAGACGGCAACGTACATCCCAAACTCAACCACTGTCATGNGGGTAGTCCGCCGCCTGTCGTCGCGCCGGTGTCACCAGGGCCGCCTGCCTCAGGGATCTGCACGAGTATGGACACGGCCGAGTGGTCACAGTAAACTGTACAGGAACGGCACAAAGCACAACACTCCCCCATGACCCGATGGTACGCATGTCCAAACGCGTGCAGCACTGGTACAATCACATAGTGGATGGCACAGACAGATGAGACGGCAACGTACATCCCAAACTCAACCACTGTCATGCACGGGGCGAAGCCCAACAGAATGAATGGCCACCAGGAACTTTCCACGGGCAAGTGCCTTCGTCAAGAAATCAGCACGCTGCAAGTCAGTGCCAACCCACAAGATGGAGATCACGCGTCGCTCCACCAGATCACAAACGAAGTGATGCTCAACCGCAATGTGCTTTGTGCGAGCATGAAAGACACCAGAGTTCTCCGCAATGGCGAGAGAACTTTGGTTGTCGCAACGCAGCACAATGGCGGGTACTGACTGCCCAAGCTCAAGAAACAAGCGCTGCAGCCAAACTGCCTCAGCAGCCCCTGTCCCCAAGGCCACATACTCTGCCTCCGACGAGCTACGTGCAATGCAGCCCTGCTTCCCGCTTTTCCAAGACAAAGCGGTACCATAGAGCAGAAACACGTAGCCAGTGCAACTGCGCCCGTCAGGGCTCCAAGCCCAGTCGCTGTCAGTGTAGCCGTCAAGGACCACCGAACACTGTCGACGAAAGCAGAGTCCGAGATACGGCGTGGAGACCACGTAACGTACCACTCGCACAGCCGCGTGAAGAGCTCTTGCACGTGGAGCCTGCGAGAACTAAGCGAGGAGGTTGATGGCGAACGCGATGTCGGGACGTGTGGTAGTGGCCAGGTACATCAGAGATCCGATGAGACGGAGGTACAAGGTCACGTCCACTGTCTCCCCCAGCTGTGCAGGGTCATCCACCTTCAGGGTATCCTATCCATCAGGTGTGAGGGGTGTGGAAGGAGTGGGTACTACACCAAGGAGATCGCTAAAGCGCTCCCCCATGACTCGTGCATACCGGGCCTGATGCAATAATAGTGTCCGATGTCTACGATCTCGCACGATCTCCATACCAAGAAACACCGATGCAAAATCTAGTGTTCGAAGGCGACCACCGGGCTCACGGGAGTAACCGGAGGTCGAGGGGCGCACCTCAGGCTCAGGAACAGGTATGACCACAGGGACAAGTACGACCATATCTGGTGAGGGCTGAGACGAGGCAGCCGGAGATGCCGTGCAAGGAGAAGTGTGTGTGGGGAACACTGAGTTGGGGGTGACAGCGGGCAAGGCTGGCCCGGACACTGAGACATGAGTGTCAGCCGACGTAGGGACAGGAGTGGGCTGGGCTCAGTCAGACGCCGGAGTAGGGGTGCCAGTGGACTCAAGTGGTGATGCAAGAGGAGGCGTGAGAGCATCGGTACCTGTAAGGTGTGAAACAGGCTGGATAGAAGGGACCTTTGGACCAACTGCAATGATAGGCGTATCATCAAGTGCGGGAGATCGAGAGGGGACTCGAGCGGACACATCAACCTCACGAGACATGGTCACTGGTGGAGAAGTCTTCCCCATCCGCCGAGGACCCTCACAGGAAGGGACATGAGCCGAACAAAGGGCTGTGATCGAAGTCAGATCACGGTATGTGAGAGACTAAAAAAACAGCGCGTCACGGGACTCAAGGACACGGCGGCGAGTGGGGTCCCAAAAGCGCAGGCCTTCGATCGAGGGGAGATGCCGATGAAGGCACACAAGCGACCCCGAGGGGAGACCTTGGATCACTGCTGGTCCTTGGTGTACCACACGGAGGCCACGGAACCCCAGACGCGTGCGAGACGAAGATCAGCACGGTGGCCAAACCAGAGCTCGTACACTGTAACATGATCTGGAAGCGGTCCATGCGGGAGGCGGTTCCAAACCCACGTCATGTAGGCGAAGTCCTCGAAGGCGAAGGACTCCGGGAGACCGCACTCAGACCTCATGGCGCGGACCGCATCCTCCATGGTGCTGTTCCAGCGCTCAGAGACATCGTTCTGCTGTGGAGTAGCAGGAGCGGAGACCCGGTGAAAAATGCCGTGCTCAGCAAAGAAGGAGTCCATCTCACCGAGGAACTCGCCGCCGCGATCCGAGCGAAAGGTATGTAGCGTGTGACGAAATTGACGCTCAACCATCACGAGCCAGAGCCGAACCGCAAGAGCGGCGTCGCTCTTTTGACGCAGACTGTAGACCCATCGCATCCGGGTGAAGTCATCAGTCAGCGTCAGAACATACCGGCCCCTCTCGGACAGGGACTTGACCGGGAGAGGACCAAGTAGGTCCGAGTGGACCAACTCGAGTGGCCTCAGCGCTCGGGAACACAAATCAGGGTAAGTGCATCGGTGCATCTTTCCCTGAACGCAAAAAAGGCAGTCGGTCTAGGGTGGCTTCTCGAAAGAAGCCACGTCAAGGCCAAGAGCGGGCTGTGTCCCTATGAGCTTCGACAGAGTGTCGGAGCCCACATGACACAGACGTTGGTGAAGCAACCTCTGGTGTTTTGGGGATAGAACACCAGTGACAAAAACACGACCAGAGGAAGAGGGAGAGCAAGGGGAGGATGGCTGAGCAATGCGGTACAAATCATCTACGACGGAAGCATGCAGGACAATGCTACGGGTGTCGAGAGCAGTCACCGTTGCCGAATCAGCGGTGTGCTCAACAGAGAGACCCATCAGAGTGCAGGCACGCACAGACAGCAGACTGAGCTCAAGATCAGGCACAAACAGCAAGACAGATAGATACAGGGGGCCAGATGGACCATCAAAGCATACAACCCCAACACCGAGGACCGGTAAGGACTGACCAGAGCCTGTACGAACAGAACGGACAGTCGTGTCAGGACCAAGTACCACAAAGTCACTACGACGACACGTCATGTGGTGGGTGGGACCGGAATTGATGATCCAAGTGCCACTGGAGTCACGACTGGTGGACGTCACTATACAACGAGCAATGGAACACTTGGCATCAGAGGGACGCTGAGCCATCAGTGGGAAGGAACGACATACATCACAAAGGTGAGACTCATGAATCCAGTCAGTGCAGTCAGGCCCATCATCATCACATACAGAGTGTGCGCCCCCACACGTGTCATCACGAGTCACGAGGACGGACGAACAGGCAGTCTGTGACTCACTCGACGATGACAACACACTCGCACCTCCCTGAAAGCGAAGCGCCAGAAGATGACGAAGCTCGGCGATGGTGCGGTCACGTGGGTCTGGAGTACTGCTGCTCGCTACTGAAGACGCAGGAACAGCCGCAGTCGTGGTCGCCGCGCGTCCAGAGGAGTGTGCGGGTGACGTGCCGGATGCGGTGCGGGTAGCATGGGCAGCCTGAAGTCCGCGAGTGATGCGCTCCCAGTCAAGTGGCTGCTGGCACTCGGTGTAGCGATGGGCACCTCCACAGTTGTAGCAGTGCATGGAACGGCCACTACTACCACTGGATGACGACTGCTGCTGACCTGATCCGCGCTTCTTATTCTTCTTCTTCCCCTCGGCAGCTGCTGCAACGCCTTGCGTCTGCGTGGGTGTAGACGGGGCCGAAGAGGAGGAAGATGCGGTCGTGATGGAGGTAGATGAGGGTGACTGTAGGAGGGAAGATGGTGGTGAGGCGAGGACTGCTGCAGCGAGGGAAGTCTCCTGATGTGCTACTGCTACCTCGCGGGCCGACGTCACCTGGAGGAAAAGCTGATGGGCCCAAGGGAGCGGCTGCAATGTGGCTGAGAAAGGCTCGAGGATAGCGTCGCTGTACCGTGTGAAGATGTCGGTGTAATCCAGGCGAACTCCGAGCATGATCGTCCGAAGTGCCCACAGCTGTGTGCCCCTTGAGGTCCCCAGACGCGTGTAAATACGCATGGCGCATCGCCAGTAATCCGCTGTAGGCTTTGCTGGTCCCTGACGGAGCGAGTGGAAAGCACGAATGTGTGACACACGCGTAGCGTGTGTCACCAGTAGGGACAGCGCCAGATCCCAACCTCCACGAGGATCAGCTCGGTACCTGTGCCAGCCTCGCTGAGGAAGGGGCGGAAGTCGACGACAGTCTCGCGTGGCATGGCGTAGAGAAGTCCTCGTATGGCCCGGGCAGCTGTCAGCACTTGTGCTAGATCTGTAGACTGGTATGGGCTGTGGTAGTAAGGCCACACTCCCTCGGAAGTGGCCCACACCTGAAACAGGATCTCCCACCATTCAAATCCATCCTCGCTGATGTACCGTGGAGGTGGTGCCTCAAAGTCCTTTGGCTACCGCTCCGTGGGGAGAGCAACCGCAGGCTGAAGAGGGCGAGAGACGAGGAAAACTCCTGGAAGGGGGTGATCGCCGGGGAAGTCGGGTGACGGTCGTATCGGGGACACGGGTGGAGGTCGGATACCCGTCTGCAGCTGACGGAGGCGCTCCTGTAGAAGACGAATCTCTCGCTCCTGGGAGTCATCCTCAAAGCCTGGCATGAATGGCTCGTCATCAAGGAGGTCTGTAGGTGGTGGAGACACCACACCAGGAGGTGAAGCAGGCGGAGCACCTGTCACGGGCACCTGGGCGGAGTGCTGGGTGGAGGCTGGAACGCCGGCAGCTCCCTCAGAAATCCGCGAAGGAGCCGTGGATTGAGCACGCAGGAGCTCAGTCAGCGTGCGGATCGTGTCAGTCTGCTCTCGTTGCAAACGACGCATCTCCTCCTGCTGGCTGCGCAGGTCCGCAATGGCCTGCAAGCGAGGGCTTAATACCCCTGAAGAAGAGGAGGAGGGATCACTTGGTCCCTTGTCCCTGTCGTCGCGCAAACTCATGTCGCCGCTCACTATGGGACGACAGGTCAAGTTTGTCGGATTTCAAAACCGTCTACGTTTCTCCGGGAGTTGAAATGCTGGAAACGTTTGACTTTCTGGGTGAAAATTTTGCTAAGTGTAATGCTGACATCAGCAAGTGGTTGCTAACATCAGCACGACCTGATGACGTCGGCAATCAACAATGTTGACATCAGCTCGTCCCCCTTTTTTTCTTTTTTTTTCTTGTCAGTGTTCTGCCGCGTGTGAAGCCGCCTCGCGGTGGCGCGTGGCAGCTCCGCGGAAGCTGCGTAGCAGCTTCTACCCAGCTGCTGCTGTAGCCGTGCTATCAGCTGCAGCAGCAGCTGCGTAGTTGCGTGTGCAGTGGTGGCAGCAGCGGCTACGCTGCTGCTGCTGCTATGCGCTGCAAGTGCTGCTCGCTGCCGCGACCGCGCGCTGCTGCTGGCTGGCGCTGTCGCGCGTTGCTTTTGCTGCCACTGCTGCACTGTTGCTGCCGCCGCGACTGCCGCTGCTACTTCTGTGCCGCTACCGCTGCTGCGCTGTTGCTACCGACGCTCCTGCTGCGCTGCTGCTGCCGCCGCTGCTGCCACGCTGCTGTTGCGGCCGCTGCTGCTGCGCTACTGCTGCGCTGCTGCCGCCGCCGCCTCTATTGCTGCTGCTCTGCTGCTGCGGCTGCTGCGGCACCTCTGCGTGGCAGTAGACGCCGCTGCTGCTACCTCTGCAACTGCGATCTCACGTGGTGGGTGGATTACGTTGACGGCGACCGGCCGTTCTAACAGATCCCAGAAAAGCTCTGCTGCAGTGGTGACTCTCATTGCAGCTACTCTGCTGCGTCTCTGCCATGCAGCTCAGTGAGAACTGTCTCACTGCTCTGATACCATGAGAAGTGCATAGAAGCTTCCTAGTAATACAGTCACTGACCGGGCGTCAGTGCCTGGTCAGACGGTGACGACAGCCACAGGTCGTACACACAACAGCAAGGGTTTGGCTAGGAGACACAAGGCAAAGTGTCAGAATGCTTCAATAGAGCATATGCAGAGAGAAATGACAGTTGACAGGTCCAGGGCATAAATACCTGCCTCGGCGCACGGCGGGTGTCGCACGCGGCAGTCCAAGTCATGCTAAGCTGCCACACCGAACAGAGCGCGGGCTGAGGTCATGCGGCTGACAGGGGCGAAAGTGTCAGTGTAATCGATGCCCACGATCTGAGAATACCCGTTGATGACTGAGCGGGTCTTGTGGCGTTCTAGTGAGTCATCCGGCTTCACTTTCTTGCAAAAGACCGACTTGACGTGAATAGCCTTCCTCTTATGTGGAAGTTCAACTAGCTTGTAAACTCCATGCTCTCTGATGGCACGGAACTCATCCTCATAGGCAGCATGCCAGGTGTTTGCATCCTCTGATGAGAGAGCTTTCCTCAGTGTGCTCGAATTAGACGCCATCAAGGGAGAGCTCTCAGTGGCGAGTGCACATGCCTCAGAGCTGGGTCTGATGACCACAAGGTCAAGTGCTGCATCATAAGCGATGCAAAACTCGCGAGTGACCAGATCGTGCCCTACAGGGCACGCTAGTTGTACGTCTTTGTGAACTGTGCAGACACTCACGCCTGCGGCCTTCGTGCCCGGATCACCACTTGCAACGCTGTGAGTGGAGCGCCAAGGTGCGGGACGTGACACGCGATGGACTCCGGAGACCAATTTCCGAGGACGACCATCGTGCTCACGTGAGTAACCTGGGCTCAAGGAGCTCACCTGGGGCTCAAAGAACGGCAGTACCACGTCTGCTGAGGACTGAGGCAAAGGGGTGGGGTGATGCAGTGTGAGAAGATAACGGTGAAATGATGGGAGACACAGGGCTGGGTGTAGCAACTGGAGCAGATGCAGGATTGCATTGAGAGGCAGGACGAATTTTGGACATGGGTACAAAATCATGGGTTATGTGGGGTGCGAGGGAACAGGGGTAGAAACAAGCTGGGCTGGAGAGGTCTCTTGGTGGACACCTTTGATAACTGGGCCATCAAGAGCCGGAGACCAAGAAGTGGAGGGGGCTCGAACAGGCAAATTAGCCGGACGAGAGGTGCTCATAGGCCCAGACTCCCCCATCCGTCGAGAAGCCTCACACATAAGAATGTGCGTGACAGACATCGACATGATAGAGGTCAGGTCATGGTAGGTGAGAGACTCAAAGAAGAGCGCATCACGGGACTTAACGATGCGACAACGGGCGGGATCCGAAAAATGAAAAAAGGTACACCCAGAAACTCGCCACCGCGATCTGAGTGGAAGGTATGCAATGTGTTGCTGGACTGACCCTTAGCCATTACTAGCCAGAGGCAAACTGCGAGAGTGGCATCGCTCTTCTGGCGTAAGCTGTAGACCCACAACATCTGGGTGAAGTCATTAGTCACGGTTAAGACGTATCGGCCTTGATCGGACAAAGACTCTACATGGAGAGGACCGAGAAGGTCCGAATGGACCAACTCAAGAGGGCGAAGAGCTCGAGAACAGGAGTCATGGTAGGTGCAACAATGCATCTTACACTAAGTGCAAAGAAGACAATCGGTTTCGGGCGGCTTCTGGAAAGAGGTCGCATCAAGACAGATTGTCCTGTTGCATCTGTTCACAAAGCGAAAAGACGCAACAGGACAAAGGACAATAAAGTCACTACGAGGACAGGTCATGTGGTAAGTGGCACCAGAATTGATGATCCATGTGCCAGAAGAACTCGACGGGAGGACGTTATTCTGCAACGGGCAAAGGAACAACGACCTCAGATGGGAATGTAACACATAGCGGTACTACCGAGGAGGAACACATAACTTTTGCAAATGTGTCCATCTCGACTCCAGGCCCAGTCGCAGTCGGTGTAGCCGTCAAGAACCACCGAACACTGCCGGCGAAAGCAGTGTCCAAGGTACGGTGTGGAGATCACGTACCGTACCACTCGCACAGCCGTATGAAGGGCTCTAGCACATGGAGCCTACAAAAACTGTACAAGGAGGCTGACGGCAAAGGCAATGTCGGGGCGTGTGGTAGTGGCGAGGTACATCAGAGATCCGATGAGACGAAGGTACAAGGTCAAATCCATTGTCTCCCCCAGCTCTGTGGTATTGTCCAACTTTAGGGTATCTTGCTTGTCAGGTGTGAGAGGTGTTGAGGCCGTGGGCATTGTGCCAAGGAGATCTCTTAAGCGCTCGCCCAGAACACGTGTGTATCGGGCCTGATGCAGTAGTGTTGTTCGACGTCTACGGTCTCTCACGATCTCCATGCCAAGAAACCCCACTGTATGACCAAGGTCCTTCATCCTATAGGGAGTCTGGAGGACCGCCTTGGCCTCCTTCACGGCTTTCCTGGGAGGAGACGCAATCAGAAGGATGTCCACATAGACTAGGATGGCGGTGAACTGCTCACGCGTTTGTTGGATAAAGAGAGAGGGATCTACCTCGCTCTGTACATACCCCGCACGGGTGAGGGTGCCAGTGATCGCTTGGTTCCAACACAGAGGAAACTACTTGTGAGCGTACATGAACTTGCGCAAGCGCTAGAACTTCTCACCGTCCTCAAAGGGACGTGGCTGAGCCATGTAAATCTCCTCATCCAGAGAGCCATAGAGGAAGGCATTGTTCACATCAATCTTGTGCAGTTCCCAGTCATGCTAAGCCATTACACCGAACAGAGCGCAAACTGAGGTCATGCGGCCAAGAGGGGCAAAGGTGTCAGTGTAATCATTGCCCTTGATTTGAGAGTTCCTCTTGACAACCAAGCGAGCCTTGTGATATTCCAGTGAGCCAATCTGACTTAAATTTCTTGCAAGAGACCCACTTGACCTGAATAGCTTTCTTCCCATGTGGAAGGTCGACTAGCTCGTAAACTCCGTGCTCTCGGATGGCGCAAAGTTCATTCTCGCAGGTAGCACTCAAGGCATCAGTATCTTGTGATGAGAGAGCTTCCCTCAGTGTGCCCGGATCAGGCGTCATAGAGTGAGAGAGCTCTAAGTGGCAAGTGTACACGCCTCAGTGCTAGGTCTGACGACCACAAGATCAGTTGCTTCATCACATGTGATATGAAACTTGCGAGTGACAAGATAGTGCCTACGTGGCAGGCTGGATCTACCTCTGTACGCTTAGTGCGGATACTCAGGCCTAGGGCCTTTGTACTGGGATCACCACTCGCGATGCTGCAATTGGAGCGTCTAGGTGTGGGACCTGACACTCCCTGGACTCCGGAGTCCAATGGTCGAAGACGACCACCGGGCTCACGTGAGTAACCTGGGCTCAAGGATCTCACCTCAGGCTGAGGGACAGGCACGACCACAGCTGGTGAGGGCTGAGGCAAAGAAGAAGGTGATGCAGGTCAAGGAAATGTGTGTGTGGGAGACACGGGACTGGGTGTGACAGTAGGAGCAGGAGGTGAGGCGGACATAGATACAAGATCATGGGTACCTATTGGTTGTAAGGGAACAAGGTTAGAAGTCGGCCGTGCTAGAGAGGTCTCTAGGCAGACAACGATGATCACTGGGTCATCAAGAGCCGGAGACCGAGAAGTGGAGGGTGCTCAAATCGATACATGAGCCGGGCGAGAGGTGCTCACGGGCTTAGACAAACATCACACATAGGAATGTGCATGACTGACAGCGACGTGATCGAGGACAGATCATACTACGTGAGAGACTCAAAGAAGAGGGCGTCGCGGGACTCAAGAATGCGATGACGAGCGGGGTCCTAAAAACATTAGGCATTCGACCACGGGGAGATGCCTACGAAGGCACACAAGCAACCCCACGGTAAGACCTTGAACCCCTGCAGGTCCTGGGTGTACCACACAGAAGCCAAGGATCCCTAGACATGAGTGAGACGCAGGTCAACACGGTGGCCAAACCAAAGCTTGTACTGTGTAACGTGGTCCGGAAGGGGACCGTGCGGGAGGCGGTTCCGGACCCACGTCATGCAGGCAAATCCTTCGAAGGAGAAGGACTCCGAGAGACCGCACCTAGACCGCATAGCGCTAACCGCATGCTCCATGGTGCGGTTCGAGCACTCAAAGACATCGTTCTGCTGAGGAGTAGCAGGAGTGGAGACGTGGTGAAAAACCCCGTGCTCCGCAAAGCAACTGTCCATATCACCAAGAAAATCGTCGCCGCAATCCGAACAGAAGGTATGCAGCGTGTGGCGAGAGTGACGCTTAACCATCACTAGCCAGAGGCGAGCGACGAGAGCGCCGTCACTCTTCTGGCGCTGGCTGTAGACCCACCGCATCCACGTGGAGTCATCAGTCAGGGTCAAGACGTATCTGCCCCAATCGGACAAAGAATCGACAAGCAGAGGACCGGGAAGGTCCAAATGGACCAACTCGAGAGGGCAAAGTGCATGAGAACGGGAGTGAGGGTAGGTGCAATGATGCATCTTACCCTGCACAGAACAGAAATTCAAGCTTGGGTGGCTTCTTGAAAGAAGCCGCATCAAGACCGAGTGCGTGCTGTGTCGGAATGAGCTTCGGCACAGTGTCGGAGTGCAAATGACAAAGGCCACAATGTCGCACTCGCTGGTGCTCAACAGACAAAACGCCAATGAAAAGCACTCAAGTAGGAGGGGGGGAGCAAGAAGGAGGAGGAGAAATCCGATAGAAACGATACAACTAATCCACAATAGAGGCACGAAGAACACAGTATGAGTATCAATAGCTGTCATAGTTGCGGAGTCTGCACTGTGCTCTACAGAGAGTCCCATCAATGTTCAGGCACACACAACAAGCAAGCAGAGCTCAAGGTCAGGCACAAAAAGCACCTCGGAAAGATACAGGGGGCCAGACGGACCATCAAAGCACACCACCCCAACACCTTGGACCCGCAAGGACTGACAAGAGCCTGTGCAAACACAACAAACAAACGCAACAGGACTGAGACCAACAAAGTCGCTACGACGACAGGTCATGTGATGAGTGGCACCAAAATCGAAGATCCATGTACCACCGGGATCGCAAACATAGGATGTCACTATAGAACAGGCAATGGAGCACTGGGCCTCATACTGCCCCTAAGCAACAGGTGAGGAGGAACGAGGAAGAGCACATAGGTGCGACTCATGAATCCAATCGGTACTGTCAGGCCCATCATCATCACATGCTAGGTGTGTCCCCCTCACATGAGTCATCACGAGCGACTAGAACAGACAAGTAGTCTGTGAACCATCCGCCTATGACAACACATGCACACCTCCCCAAAAACAAAGCACCAGAAGATGACGGAGCTCGGCGATGGTGCGGTCACGCGGGTCCGGGTCCCCTCTGCTCACTAGTGAGGAAACAGGAGCTGCTGCAGTCGTGGTCGCCGCCCGACCAGAGGTTGTGCTGCTTGATGCAGCCCGCTGTGCGTGTGTAGCCTGAAGACCGCGGTTGATCCGCTCCCAGTCAAGCGGCTGCTGGCACTTGGTGTAGCGATGAGTGTCTCCACAATTGTAGCAATGGACATCACGTCCACTGCTATCGCCAGATGACTACTGCTGTTGCGACTGTTGATGGCCCTAACCATGCTTTTTCTTGCCCTTCTTCCCCTATGCCGTTGCTGCCACACCCTGCATCTGAGTCGGGGTAGCCGGGGTGGAAGGGGAAGAGGAGGGTGTGCGAGAGGATGGAGCAGTGGTCTGCAAGAGGGGTGTCTGAGGGGATGCGATGACCTCTGTAGCAAGGGAGCTCTCCTGATGGGCCACAGCTGCTTCGCGAGCCGGAGTCAGCTGGAGGAAGAGCTAATGCACCCAAGGAAGAAGATGAAGGGAGGTGGAGGAGGGCTCGAGCACGGCATCGTTGTACCCGAAGAAGATGTCTGAGTCCTCTAGACGGACTCCGATCATGAGCATGCAAAGTGCCTAGACCTGTGTACCTCCTGAAGTCCCAAGGCGCGTGTAGATGCACATGGCACGTCGCCACAAATCAGCTGCGAACTCGGTAGGTCCCTGACGAAGGGAGTAGAAAGTGCAAATGGGAGCCACGTGGGTGGCGTGCGTCTCTGCAACAAGCAGAGATAGTGCCAAGTCCCAGCCCCCACGCGGATCAGCACCCATGCCCGTGTCGGCCTCTCCAAGGAAAGGCAAAAGTCCACGACAGGCTCGCGCGACATGGCGTAAAGGAGCGCGCGCATCCCCTGAGCCGGTGTCAATACCTGAGCGCGTTCTGTAACCACGTACCGTGCTTATGCGCTGTGCTGCTTTTCCCGCCGCTGCTGCTACTTCTGTTACTGCGCCGCTACTGCTTCTGCCACCGCTGCTACGCTGTTGTTGCTGCGTGCGGCTGCTGCCAGTGCTCGTAGCCGCTTACGCGAGCTGTTACGAGCTGAGTTTTCTTCTTCGTTTTTATTTTGTAGAGATGGGCAGTCAGACAAGGCTGCTGCCGCCACCTGGTGCTGATGTTGCTCCTCACCGTGGCTGTCGGAACTGGAAACTGCCGCAACTCACCCGGTATGGTGGTAGGAATTATGTTGTGATGTCGCTGCTCCAAATGGCTGCAACGAGTCCCAGGATACTGCGGCGCTGCTAACACTCAATGCTACTATCGGTGCTACGTCTCTGCGGCGCAGCTCAGCGATAGAGGTCTCGCAGCAAGAGAGGTCGCTGCTTTGATACCATGAGAAGATGCGTGGAAGTTTCCGAGCAATACAGCCACGAATTAGGCGTTACTGCCTAGTCAGATGGTGACGACAGTCACAAGTCGTACAAAAAATGGCAAGGGTATGGCGAGGAGACACAAGACAAACTGTCACAATGCTTTAATAGCATTTGCAGGGAGAGATGAAAAGTGACAATTCCATGGTATAAGTACCTGCCACGGGGCTCAGCGGGTGTCGCACGCGGTAACACAAGGTTTTTCCTGTACCCGGCCCAAAACCACTGTTTTGGTCGTAACTCATCATAGACATGTCAGACGCTACGCTGTCTGAACCTAGATGTGCAAAATCACAAGCCGGGCGCTACGCTTGGTCACATGCTTGTATCCAGCATCAAGAGGTGGAAACACAATGCAAAAACATGCAAATCGGGCCCACGGCTAGTCCACCGATAAACTCCTACGTGTTGTGGAAAAAAACTGCAAGAGGTCTCAGGCAGCGTCCACAGCTCTGGGACCGTCGTCGGTCCGCTCCAAGCTGGTAGTCCATCACCAGAACACGCACCGGTACCACCTAGGTCTGCATAAGGGATCTGCACGGGCATGGACACAGCCGAGTAGTCAAAGTAAACTACCGTACTGTAACCCAAATTCGTCCATTTTTTCATTTCGTTTTTAGTGCCATCTATATTCTCCTATATCTGTTTTTTTTTATTGTTTAGGCGAGGAAGTGGGTGGGTAGACCAGTAATTCCCTGATATTCATATTCGTCCACTGTTCGACTCCCCCTCGTAGCAGAGCTGACCACGGTCACCGCGAGGCCCTTCACATGTCCAAGTTTGGATGTTCGAGCATCCTTCTTTGTTCAGCCGTGCGATGCTATCGACGGCCAGCTGTGACTCGCGCACTCTTGGCTGTGCATTACCGCACTGCGTGGAGCCGCACGCAGAAGCGGAATCACGATGCTGTTGAAAAGCTGCATGAAGTTGCACTTCTCAACCAACCGGAGGATGTCATTGCACCGTAGCTCGATTTTGCCCCTGCCTTGCCACTTAAACTTTTTCCCAAATGTGCTTGTGTGCCTCCTTTTACTTGAACCCGACTAATGTTTTTCCAAGTGCCTCCTTTACTTTTGCAGAAAACATGGTGGCTGGAATAGTTATTTACGTGACACTGTGGACGGAATTATGTTTTTGAAGGAAGAATTTTAGGGGTGAATATTTTGGCGTGGAAGAATTTTTTATGTGACACATGGGCGAACTAAAACAATTATTTTGCACGAATATGGGTGACAGTACGGTATTGAAGTCGATAGGAACGTCACGAATCAGAACAAACCTTTCTCATCGAATGCCGCCCTAACGACGAACAAACCTTTCTCATCATATGGTTTGGGAACAAGTAACTTCAAATTCAACTCCAAACAGGTTAGCACTGGCGTATGACCTTAAAAAGGGAAAAGAGACAAATCCTTCAATCGAACCATCATCAATGTTCAAGTGCCGTCAGTTCAGGATAAAAGAACAGTTCAACATTCTAATCGATGACGGCGAGAATCTCATGGGCGTGAAAGGAGCCATCTCGACGTCCAACTCGGCCTACAATGTTGAACACTTACGCCAAGTTTGAGTCTTTGGTCGATGAAGACTCAGTCAGGCTCAAACACTGGTAGCCTAGGAGGAATCATCACCCCTGAGAAGGGCAACTCGGAATGCAGGTTTATTTGGCCAATTTATCCATAGATTTGACAGCGTGAAAGATTTGTTACTAAAGGTGTTAGATCAAGATCCGGTGGGAGGGATTTTCTGCCTGGACCATCTTAAAAACCAAAAAATAATAATGAAAAAATGTTAGATCAAGATCGAAACCGGTCTCGATCTCGACTGTCTAAAGAATTTGTTCTCTTTTTGTGTCATGCTGCACCACACATTACCATCTCAATTTGTCACATATGAGCGAGACTAGAACAGACCGAAACACATTGTGTCGTGCGAGATCGTGAGGAGAATCTCGTGCCACAATATGGTTGTCACTCTTTTGTGCAATTCCTGCCACGTGTGCCAAGGCTGTAAGATGCAATCGTGCATTGGATTTGCCAGCATACAATTGGGTAGATCCAGTGCGGGACACAATGTTTACAAACGACCGTGAACGTCCAAGTTTCATTTGACGTAAACATGCACGTCGAAGATTATTATGGTTTGAATTTTGAAAGAAATGAAATATTCACACATCATTGAGAAAAAGTTCAGTTGTTTTATGGTATCATGGAATCATGTCTAAAATAAATTCATTGTTGGATTGCCTCACCGAATTATAACTTTAATAACAAAGTTTTTATACTTTGCGAAACATTTCATGGTGAAGGGAGAAGAAAGAACAAGATTTTTAACAAAAGAATAGTGCATATGATTAAATGTCAACCTTAAATCAATAAAACAATAACATCCATGTGAAAATGAGGGATTAAGAATATGTCTTCTTCTTAAGCCCAAATGTATCTTATATTTGAATGAAATTACCATGAAGGAAAGCCAAAGAGTTAATGTTCAGTTGAAAAAGACTCGTAGCAACCCAGTATGTTGAAAAGCAGGGGCCCGAAAGAAACAGAAAAGAAAGATGCGTGGTCGAATCAGACCAACTCCGCAGAGAGTCAGTCTAGGGTTCCCCTCCACGTGCTCGTTCCCAATCCTCCTCCCCCCCCCC
>SZWC01018662.1:16483-27049 GCA_023375785.1 Penium margaritaceum
TCTCTCTCTCTCTCTCCCCCCCCCCTCCCCCCCCCTCCCCAACCCCCTCGCTCACTCACCTGGACTCAAACGTCACAAGGTTCATGCACTCTTGGTTGGAAGGAGGAATGTTTGGCACAGCCAGCTGAAAGTTTGCAGGCCTGGGGGGGTTGGGGGGGGGGAGGGGGGCTTTCAGTCCTAGAGCGTGTTCCTGCATGGGTGGGGTGCACATCCATGCAAGGTGTCTACTTCCTTCGACGCGGTATTGGCACGCCTTAAACGTTAAGGTGTGAGGCATTTCTGCGACATCAGGTGCGCCCTACGAACAACTAGGGTGCGCCCTAATGTCTGTCGCACAGAAAGTGGCCAGAAATGCTGGAAGAAATTTGGGGAAATTTACACAGTTTAAGCTCAGCACGAATCTGACATAGAAGAGGTGGTGGCACCATCTAACAGTTCCCATAGAATGCTGCAACAGCAGCATGCGGGCCCCTCCATGGTGCTTTTGGGAGAGCATCTTATGTGGTGGGAACGTCTTTGGACTAAAAGAAAGAAAAAAAAAGAAAAAAAAAAGAGAAAAGAAGACATGAAAATGCCCAGCAGGATCTTATGTTCGGATGTTGCCCAGCACATGATTCTGAGCAGCTCCATCTTCTTGACTGAAACATTTCTGCAACTTGCCCTGCAAAGTATTTGTTAAAGGCGTACGAATAAGGAGTCTAGGAATGCCTTGACGTGCTGAACGGCCTGAAGATGTTTTAGCGCGCGCCTTATTCCATGACTGCTGTGATGTTCGACGTGGAAGGGTTTGTTTGCCCCTCGTGGTGAGTGCACGGCAAATGGGTGGGCATGTGTGGGTGCACGCGCAAATGGGTGGGCACGTGTGGGTGCACACACAAATGGGTGAGCACGCGTGGGTGCACACACAAATGGGTGAGCACGTGTGGGTGCACACACAAATGGGTGAGCACGTGTGGGTGCACACACAAATGGGTGAGCAAGTGTGGGTGCACACACAAATGGGTGAGCACGTGTGGGTGCACACACAAATGGGTGAGCACGTGTGGGAAACACATGGGCAGGCTGTGCTCTCCTCAAAGCAACCAACACTCTGAAGCGGCAGGTGTCTGCCGCAGTCACTGAGGCAGCGGCAGCCACTGAGGCAGTTGGGCAGGGGGGGAGGGGTGGGGTGGGTCCCTGTCATGTGTTGTTTTTTGTGGGTCCTGCCTGTTGTGTCTTGAGGGAGGGTTACCGCTTGCTGGATGGTGCTTGCTTCCGTGCTTGTGCGATTGCGCTCGTTGCGTGGCTCGCTTCCTGCGTCCAGGCTGTCCCACGGCACGTGTATGGGCCGTCGCCCCCGCGCGCCTCGTCGCTGCACCACCACAGCCACCACCATCACCACCTGGCGCAGTCGCAGCCCTCGTGGCTTGAACAGCATCTGTGGAAGAAAGACCTGCCTGTGGTCGGGGCAGCCACCAGCAGCATTGGCAGCGGCGCCACTGTCAGCAGCAGCAGCGGCAGCAGCAGTAGTGGGATTGTCCCCAGTGGGAAAGGCGGTGCAGCTGGAGGAGAAACGGCCGGCAGCGGTATCAGCAGCAGTGGTGGCAGTGGGGGTAGAGGCAGTGTCAGCGGAGGCAGCAGCCATGTGCAGCAGCAGCAGCAGCAAGTAGAGGTGTTGTATGCCAACCTGCGGAGGTCGGCGTCGGCTCGTGCTTCTGCTGCTGCAGCAGCTGGTTTTGTCACGATGTTCCAGCAGCAGAAGCGCATGCAGCAGTCCATGGCAGCGGGCAAAGAGCCGGGAGCAGACTCCTCCACCGTCTCCAGCACGTTGAGATCAGGAGACGCAGGTCGCAGCTGCAGCAGCACCAGTAGCAGTAGCAGCACCGATGCGCCGCAGGCTAGCTTGTCTGCAGTTGCGGCTGCCGCAGCAGCTGCTGCTGCAGCAGCTGCGACTGCAGCTGCAGTGGCGGCAGCAAGTGCGGCAGTGGCTGGAGCTGCAGGAGGAATCCCGACGTCAAGGGGCAGCAGCAGGCAGATACTGCTCACTCGCAGCGCCTCTGCGAGAAGGAGCCTCAGCCCCCTTCCTTCCACTTCAGCAGGCGGCTCTGCTGCTGCTGCTGCAGCAGGAGCATCCTCTGCCGCAGCCACAAGGCCATCTGGCGCTGGCAGGCAAGGTCACGGGAGGGTGCCCAGGAGTAGCAGCGCAAGCGACGAGCGGATTCCTCTTCCTCCTTCCCATGCCAATGTCACGTCGCCCCCTTCCTCAGCCACTCACACCCTCACGTTCAAGTCCTCGTCTTTGTCTGTCCCAATTTCGACACCACTGCCGAACCTGGCGTCCTCCTCTGAAACCGCGCCTGAGCCTTCTGCTCTAGCCACACCTGGAAACACAACTGCGAGAGCCTCCTCGTCGTTGTCGTCGTCGTCGTCGTCGTCGTCGTCGTCGTCGTCGTCGTCGTCGTCGTCGTCGTCGTCGTCGTCGTCGTCGTCGTCGTCGTCGTCGTCGTCGTCGTCGTCGTCCTCGTCGTCGTCGTCGTCGTCCTCCTCGTCGTCGTCGTCGTCGTCGTCGTCGTCGTCGTCGTCGTCGTCGTCCGCGTCGTCGTCCTCCTCGTCCTCCTCCTCCTCGTCCTCCTCGTCGTTGTCCTCGTCGTCCTCGTCGTCCTCGTTCTCCTCGTTCTCCTTGTTGTCCTCGTTCTCCTCGTCATCCTTGTTGCCCTCGTCCTCCTCGTCATCCTTGTTGCCCTCGTCCTCCTCGTCATCCTTGTTGCCCTCGTCCTCCTCGTCATCCTTGTTGCCCTCGTCCTCCTCGTCATCCTTGTTGCCCTCGTCCTCCTCGTCATCCTTGTTGCCCTCGTCCTCCTCGTCATCCTTGTTGCCCTCGTCCTCCTCGTCATCCTTGTTGCCCTCGTCCTCCTCGTCATCCTTGTTGCCCTCGTCCTCCTCGTCATCCTTGTTGCCCTCGTCCTCCTCGTCATCCTTGTTGCCCTCGTCCTCCTCGTCATCCTTGTTGCCCTCGTCCTCCTCGTCATCCTTGTTGCCCTCGTCCTCCTCGTCATCCTTGTTGCCCTCGTCCTCCTCGTCATCCTTGTTGCCCTCGTCCTCCTCGTCATCCTTGTTGCCCTCGTCCTCCTCGTCATCCTTGTTGCCCTCGTCCTCCTCGTCATCCTTGTTGCCCTCGTCCTCCTCGTCATCCTTGTTGCCCTCGTCCTCCTCGTCATCCTTGTTGCCCTCGTCCTCCTCGTCATCCTTGTTGCCCTCGTCCTCCTCGTCATCCTTGTTGCCCTCGTCCTCCTCGTCATCCTTGTTGCCCTCGTCCTCCTCGTCATCCTTGTTGCCCTCGTCCTCCTCGTCATCCTTGTTGCCCTCGTCCTCCTCGTCATCCTTGTTGCCCTCGTCCTCCTCGTCATCCTTGTTGCCCTCGTCCTCCTCGTCATCCTTGTTGCCCTCGTCCTCCTCGTCATCCTTGTTGCCCTCGTCCTCCTCGTCATCCTTGTTGCCCTCGTCCTCCTCGTCATCCTTGTTGCCCTCGTCCTCCTCGTCATCCTTGTTGCCCTCGTCCTCCTCGTCATCCTTGTTGCCCTCGTCCTCCTCGTCATCCTTGTTGCCCTCGTCCTCCTCGTCATCCTTGTTGCCCTCGTCCTCCTCGTCATCCTTGTTGCCCTCGTCCTCCTCGTCATCCTTGTTGCCCTCGTCCTCCTCGTCATCCTTGTTGCCCTCGTCCTCCTCGTCATCCTTGTTGCCCTCGTCCTCCTCGTCATCCTTGTTGCCCTCGTCCTCCTCGTCATCCTTGTTGCCCTCGTCCTCCTCGTCATCCTTGTTGCCCTCGTCCTCCTCGTCATCCTTGTTGCCCTCGTCCTCCTCGTCATCCTTGTTGCCCTCGTCCTCCTCGTCATCCTTGTTGCCCTCGTCCTCCTCGTCATCCTTGTTGCCCTCGTCCTCCTCGTCATCCTTGTTGCCCTCGTCCTCCTCGTCATCCTTGTTGCCCTCGTCCTCCTCGTCATCCTTGTTGCCCTCGTCCTCCTCGTCATCCTTGTTGCCCTCGTCCTCCTCGTCATCCTTGTTGCCCTCGTCCTCCTCGTCATCCTTGTTGCCCTCGTCCTCCTCGTCATCCTTGTTGCCCTCGTCCTCCTCGTCATCCTTGTTGCCCTCGTCCTCCTCGTCATCCTTGTTGCCCTCGTCCTCCTCGTCATCCTTGTTGCCCTCGTCCTCCTCGTCATCCTTGTTGCCCTCGTCCTCCTCGTCATCCTTGTTGCCCTCGTCCTCCTCGTCATCCTTGTTGCCCTCGTCCTCCTCGTCATCCTTGTTGCCCTCGTCCTCCTCGTCATCCTTGTTGCCCTCGTCCTCCTCGTCATCCTTGTTGCCCTCGTCCTCCTCGTCATCCTTGTTGCCCTCGTCCTCCTCGTCATCCTTGTTGCCCTCGTCCTCCTCGTCATCCTTGTTGCCCTCGTCCTCCTCGTCATCCTTGTTGCCCTCGTCCTCCTCGTCATCCTTGTTGCCCTCGTCCTCCTCGTCATCCTTGTTGCCCTCGTCCTCCTCGTCATCCTTGTTGCCCTCGTCCTCCTCGTCATCCTTGTTGCCCTCGTCCTCCTCGTCATCCTTGTTGCCCTCGTCCTCCTCGTCATCCTTGTTGCCCTCGTCCTCCTCGTCATCCTTGTTGCCCTCGTCCTCCTCGTCATCCTTGTTGCCCTCGTCCTCCTCGTCATCCTTGTTGCCCTCGTCCTCCTCGTCATCCTTGTTGCCCTCGTCCTCCTCGTCATCCTTGTTGCCCTCGTCCTCCTCGTCATCCTTGTTGCCCTCGTCCTCCTCGTCATCCTTGTTGCCCTCGTCCTCCTCGTCATCCTTGTTGCCCTCGTCCTCCTCGTCATCCTTGTTGCCCTCGTCCTCCTCGTCATCCTTGTTGCCCTCGTCCTCCTCGTCATCCTTGTTGCCCTCGTCCTCCTCGTCATCCTTGTTGCCCTCGTCCTCCTCGTCATCCTTGTTGCCCTCGTCCTCCTCGTCATCCTTGTTGCCCTCGTCCTCCTCGTCATCCTTGTTGCCCTCGTCCTCCTCGTCATCCTTGTTGCCCTCGTCCTCCTCGTCATCCTTGTTGCCCTCGTCCTCCTCGTCATCCTTGTTGCCCTCGTCCTCCTCGTCATCCTTGTTGCCCTCGTCCTCCTCGTCATCCTTGTTGCCCTCGTCCTCCTCGTCATCCTTGTTGCCCTCGTCCTCCTCGTCATCCTTGTTGCCCTCGTCCTCCTCGTCATCCTTGTTGCCCTCGTCCTCCTCGTCATCCTTGTTGCCCTCGTCCTCCTCGTCATCCTTGTTGCCCTCGTCCTCCTCGTCATCCTTGTTGCCCTCGTCCTCCTCGTCATCCTTGTTGCCCTCGTCCTCCTCGTCATCCTTGTTGCCCTCGTCCTCCTCGTCATCCTTGTTGCCCTCGTCCTCCTCGTCATCCTTGTTGCCCTCGTCCTCCTCGTCATCCTTGTTGCCCTCGTCCTCCTCGTCATCCTTGTTGCCCTCGTCCTCCTCGTCATCCTTGTTGCCCTCGTCCTCCTCGTCATCCTTGTTGCCCTCGTCCTCCTCGTCATCCTTGTTGCCCTCGTCCTCCTCGTCATCCTTGTTGCCCTCGTCCTCCTCGTCATCCTTGTTGCCCTCGTCCTCCTCGTCATCCTTGTTGCCCTCGTCCTCCTCGTCATCCTTGTTGCCCTCGTCCTCCTCGTCATCCTTGTTGCCCTCGTCCTCCTCGTCATCCTTGTTGCCCTCGTCCTCCTCGTCATCCTTGTTGCCCTCGTCCTCCTCGTCATCCTTGTTGCCCTCGTCCTCCTCGTCATCCTTGTTGCCCTCGTCCTCCTCGTCATCCTTGTTGCCCTCGTCCTCCTCGTCATCCTTGTTGCCCTCGTCCTCCTCGTCATCCTTGTTGCCCTCGTCCTCCTCGTCATCCTTGTTGCCCTCGTCCTCCTCGTCATCCTTGTTGCCCTCGTCCTCCTCGTCATCCTTGTTGCCCTCGTCCTCCTCGTCATCCTTGTTGCCCTCGTCCTCCTCGTCATCCTTGTTGCCCTCGTCCTCCTCGTCATCCTTGTTGCCCTCGTCCTCCTCGTCATCCTTGTTGCCCTCGTCCTCCTCGTCATCCTTGTTGCCCTCGTCCTCCTCGTCATCCTTGTTGCCCTCGTCCTCCTCGTCATCCTTGTTGTCGTCGTCGTCCTCGTCGTCGTCGTCGTCCTCCTCCTCCTCCTCCTCCTCCTCCTCCTCCTCTTCCTCCCCCTCCTCCTCCTCCTCCCCTTCCTCTGCAACCACCACCTTCAACACCACTGCCGCCACAACCACCTCACCCACTACCGCCTGTTCTACGTCTCTCTCTTCATCCACCTCACTTTCAGGCTCTGCGGCAACCACAGCTGCTTCTGCCCAGCCAGCGCTGCCCCTGCCTCCACGACTTCAGGCAATGCAAGTCCCAATGGGTCATATGGATGAGGAAGCAGCAGGAGCAACAGCTCCAGCAGGAGCAACAGCAGCAGCAGGAGCAGCAGCAGCAGCAGAAGCAACAGCAGCAGCAGGAGCAACAGCAGCAGCAGGAGCAACAGCAGTAGCAGGAGCAACAGCAGCAGCAGGAGCAACAGCAGCAGCGGACACTGTTTTTGCCAATCTAGCTGAAGTGGTGAATCAAACAGAGGAAGCAGGATCAGCAGTCACGGACGGCTTTTCAGCAGCAACAGCAGAAGCAGCAGCAACAGCAGCATCAGCACAGGCAGGGAGGCCTTCCCAAGGGCGGGAGCAGTTACCTGTGGCCCAGAATCCTGGTGTGAGGGAGGGAGCTACCGGAAGTCTGAGACTGATGCGAGCCCACATTGCACGAGCTGCAGGGGGAATGGAGCGGCGCCCCGAGCCAGAGGATGGGGGCGTAGGCAGCGATCCGGAGAGCTCATCTCCTCTCTCTAGCCCGTCACCGCTTTCGTCGCCCTCTGGGGGAGCTATGGGGGGTCGGACAGGGTTGGGTGAGGGTGCCGTCATCATCCCCCGACAGAGGAGGAGGAGGACACACCCTGCTCTTGTCGAACCTGGGACGCGGCGAGCCTTCTCTGGCCCGATTGCAGTTTCACGTCGCTCCTCCTCCACCACTATCACAACCACCACCATCTCCATCTCCTCCTCCTCCTCCTCCTCCTCCTCCTCCTCCTCCTCCTCTTCTGCAACATGCATGTCTCTGTCCTCCAGCTCCACAGCTTCGTCCACCTCGACGCTGGACATGTTCTCCTCAGCCCTCCCCAACCTCACTGGCGAGCAGCCATTCCCTCGCCTCTCTGCTACCCCCGTTGTTGGCCGCACCGTCGCTAGCATCCGGGCGGAGCAGCAGGCGGTGCAGAAAGCTGCCGGTCCTGCTGCTTCTGCTGCTGCTGCTGCTGCTGTGGCAGCAGCATCAGCAGGTGCTCTGCTATCCTCACCTCCAGGGCTGCGGCCGGTGCCCCAGGTGCTGTCGCCGCCCCAAAGCACCATCCCAGTGTCGGTGTCGGCGTCGCCTCCACGGCCTGTGAGGGAGGGCGGCAGCAGCATCAACGTGACACACCTGCAGCGCCTACTGCGACGCTCGCGCAGCAGCAACAGTGGCTCTGCCACTTCGGCGGAGCTCGCGCGCGTGGCACAGCAGGTCAGCGGGGCGGAGTCCATGTCGCCTTCCCCTCCGCTGCCGCAGCCGAGGGCCCAGGAGCCGCTGCTGCCTCCAGCTGCGTCTCTGAACGAGTGGACGGGTTCCGGTGACACCCAGTCCGCTTCAGGTGTAGCTGATGCTTCAGGAACCGCGGCAACAACAGCGGCAGCAGCAGCAGCAGCAGCAGCAGCAGCAGCAGCAGCAACAGCTGATGCCCCCGCAGCTTCAATCGCATCCAGCAAAGCATCATGGGTTGGAGCTGGAGGAGTGGCTTCAGCACCTTCATCATCTCGGTCTACACATGGGAGCCGCGTCCTTGCTGTCTCGAACATTCAAGCAGATCAGCATGGCCATGCAGTTGGAGATGTAAGAAAATACTCTACTCTGGAGCAAGGGGACCGGCAGCAGCAGCAGCAGCAGCAACAGCAGCAGCAGCACCGGCAGCAGCAGCAGCAGCAGCAGCAGCAGCAGCAGCAGCAGCAGCAGCAGCAGCAGCAGCAGCAGCAGCAGCAGCAGCAGCAGCAGCAGCAGCAGCAACAGCAGCAGCAGGAGCAGCCGCTGCTGCCGTTTCAAGAGCAGAAAGGGCAGCACCATCAGCAGGTCAGGCAGGATGACGACCTAGATGGGGAACATGACTTCTTCTGCGACCCAACCCCATCCTTCTCGTTCTGGGCCGACGCTCCTCGCTCGCCCGTTCTCGCCAAAGGGAGAAAGGAGGGGGTAATCTCAGCGGGCATGAGGGGCAAGCATGGAGGAGGAGGGGCGCAGTGGGGCGGGACAATGGATGCGGTCGGTGGAGCCAGTGCGTTTGGTGGGGGGGGCGGACTGAGGAGTACCCTTGCTCAAGACCTGGAAGAGCTGAGCAGGGACCTGGCCGCCCAAGGGTACGAACTGGAGGTGGAAAAGGTGGAAGAGGTGAAGGAGGAGGTGGTGGTAGTAGCAGGTGGGCAGCAGCACGACCCGTTCAAGAGTCTGCGTGGCACCGGTGCACACCACCGCTACCACTCCCTGGACGACAGCGGAGCGGTGATGCACGGTGAATCTGCTGCCGGAGCGGCCAGCGGAAGTGTGGTCCACGACAGTGGTCTGGGTGGTCCGGCCGTCAGCAGCGGTCGGTCAGCGGGTGAGAGAAAGCGGGCGGACGCACCAAGCAGGGCCAGGCCTTGCCCAGCCCCAAGGCCTCAATCCCCGCAGAAGGACAAAGAAGCTTCTGTCGCCTCGGGGACTTCCCCTCCTCTCTCCACTCCTACATCGACTTCCTCCTTGCCTCCACTGGCTCCAGCTCCGTCACCTTCCCCTATGACATCCGCCTCCTCTACTGACGCATCTTCTTCGTCATCGTCATTGCCGTCTGCAGGCAGCAAAGGGAGCGGCCTGTCGCTATTCCGCCACCTGTCCCCACCTCCGTCCACTCAAGCCCCCTCTGCTGCGGGAGGGTCTTCTTCACTTCCATCGTCTTCCTCATCCTCGTCTGGAATGCCGCGGTTGCGGCTGCGGCTGAACCGTAGTCCTCCACCTCGTGCTCTCTCGTCCACCCAACCGGAGCCAAGCACCCCACCAAGCACTGCCGCCGATTTTGAGACAGCGCTGTCCAACTTTCGCAAGCGCATGGCTGCACTAGAGGAGGCGGGCGGTTCCCTGGCTCCTGCAGCTAGCGTGAACTGGGGCAGCACCCGGAGCGTGCGTCAGCTGCGCAAGGAGCTTGTCCTCTGGCACCCTCGGCTTGAAGATGTAGACGAAGAGCCGGGCGCGCGTAGGCGAAGAAGGTTCTTGAGCTTCCAACTGTACTGAAAGGCCACATGCTCCAAGTACTCGGTTTGCTCACATGAGGTTGTTTGCTAGTTTCAATTAGGGAAGGAAAGGAACATTAGGGGAGGAACTATGTGCTTGGACGTCTGGAGGCAAACCATGATGGAGGAGTGTGAGGCACCCCCTCTTCAATTAGACCATTGTCTCAAACAAAGAGGACGGTAGGAAGACGTCAAAATGGCATAAGTGTTATGAAACATCTAGAGTTGGTCTCTATGCTTGGGAAAGATGTCAAGCATGATTAGAGTGTCGGTGATGAGATGCACTCTTGTTTAGGCTAATGGTCTGTTATAGCACATTTTGACACATTCTCATGGTCTGGCAGAAATGTGTGGAGTACAGTTCTATTCAATGGAAGGCAAAGTGTTGAGTAAGGAGAGTGCATGTTGTGTTGAAGTATCAGGATATAGATCACTCCTTAGGAGCTCCTCATGCAGATGATTAACATAACTAGCTGACATGCAAATATGCCGAGTGTTATGGAGGAGGAAATAGATCATTTTGTTTATTCAAAAGATCTTGGTTATTCAAATAGGAGAGTTGTGATGTTTATGACCATACCACAAGTCAATATATGTGAGAAACAATACTCTTGTTGCATGACAAACCTTTCATTTTCTCAGGAAAGCATGTCAAAGAGAGAAATCTTATTGATATTTGATACGAAGTGACCAGAGTTTGCAGGATTAATCTCCCTGTTCCAACCTTGCTCACTCCCTTGATCAAGGGAGGTCTTCAAGCACTGTAGGAGTAAAATCCAGGCCCTCACTTTTTTATTCAGAACGATGTCGGTACATCTCCACTCCTAGCTTATTCACCAAGCATTCGTCCACGTGCTGCGACTCAAGCAAGCCACGCATCGCTTCTTCGCTCGCCTCGCCTGCACGGAACAAGCCCCCCACCACCCCCACCCCCACCCCCCCCCACCCCCCCTTCCCCGCCACCCCGCAAAACGGTCGTCACTTGTCAGTGTACACTAGTGGCAGTGCAGCGCCATACACCGCGGACTCTATCCCTCAACCTGCCATCACAGCCCGATTGCGGTGTTTGAGTGGCTGGACCGGTTGCGCACGTGACTGACAGGCCTTGGAATGGTTGCACAGGGATCGCGGAGGGCGTGAGTGTCTTGCGATCTCCTCTCTTCCAACCCTTGTGAT
>SZWC01018668.1:4519-36397 GCA_023375785.1 Penium margaritaceum
TGGGTGGCCGGCGGCCGGTCAAGTGGCCGGCCGGCCACCCGCCGGCGAGCCATCGGCCGCCGATCGAGCTGGTGGCTCGATCGGCGGCCAAGAGGCCACGAGGGCCTCGAGGGCGAGGCCTCGTGGCCTCGTGCCCTCGCCCCCCCTCGCCCTCCTTGCAAACGAGCAAGAGAGGACGAGGGATAGGGGGAGCGAGGGTGAGGCAAAATCTACTGGCGCGAAATCGCCAGCGTGCCTCGCACGCGACGATTTCGCGCCAGAACGACAAAACAAAACTCGAAGTTCGTTTACGACGAACTTCGACGTAAAACAAACGGAATAACTCGTGCGAACACACGAGTTCGAGGTAAAAACCCCCGGTTTGGGTCCCAAAACCAGGGGTTAGGTAAAAACGGAAATGGGCCTCCGGAGACTCGAAATATTCGAGTCTCCCTGCTCTGGGTCGTTGATGACGATTGCCCCTCAGTCTTGCGAAGGGGGTAAACCCCTGACGCGGACTGAGAACGCCATTCTGCGAACTCCAACGACGACTTCAGAGCAGGAGCTGGAGACACGCCCGTTACAACTAGTATTTGAAAGTTAATGTACTAACTAGCCCACGCCTAGTATGCATGCACTTTCATTTACCCCTCTTGTCGTTTCTAACTCGTTGTACGATTTGTCAAGGTTGAATACACATGGTGTAATGTTATGTTCATGGTAAGGGACACATGCCCGCTTTGGGTGGTCATCAAGCATGATAGCCACACTTTGTCACTTATGACGATTTCGATACTTGCTAGCACATGTCTAGTATGCTCAAATTTTAATTTCCCCCTTTGATCGTTTCTCACTCGTGGGCTGATTTGTTAATGTTGACCATATCTTGTGAAAACTTGTGGTCATGGGACGTGACAGATTCTTGTCATTACACATGATAGCGACACCTTGCCACTGGTTTTTAAGGTTCCTATACTTGCTAGTTCATGCTTAGAATTCTTAAAATCTGACTGTCGCATCATCCGTTTCGGACACATGCTATCATTGGTAAGAGTTGATCTGACATGGTGTGATGTCGTGGTCATTAAAAGTGGCATATGCCAGTATTGGCTCGTCATTGAGCATGATACCCACACGGAGCCACTAGAACCTTGGATTTTTTTGGTTTTTATTCCATGCCTTGCGTTACTTAACTTCATATTCATCCTCTTACCTTTTCTGACTCGTGCTATAAGTAATCAAAGTTCCCCACACATTGTGTAATGTTGTGGTTATATGCCAACGTTGGCCGGTCGTTGCATACGGGAGCCACGCCCTGCCACTACTCATCGAACGTTTGTTTCCTTGCTCTTCGATGTATCGTGCTTACACTGTGATTGCCCAATCTGACCATGTCTGACTCTTGCTACTATTTGTCAAATTTGACCACACATGGTGTAATGTTGTGGTCATGGTTAGTGACATCTACCTTCTTTTTTCGGTCATTGTGCGTAACATCCACACCATGGGTCGAATTCCCTCATCCCCTTTTTTTTGGGAAGAATTGATCTCATATCTCCATTCACTTAGTGAATGAAATACCTTATACACATGCTGAATCGTCTGAAGTTTTCAGGCAGAAGATAATCAAACCACATCAGGGCAATGGAAGGGAAAAATAGAACGAATCATGACTTGTGGAGATTGCAACTGATGTTCAAGACACATTGAACATCTAGAACAAAGCATTGAAATTCATAGCCAGAATGACTGCAACGTGTCAAAGCAAAGATTTAGATGCTTGTAGCAGTAGACCATGAATGTAGTGGAAACTACCCTTGCATTTAATCTGTCAAAAATTTGTGAAATATAATCATAGAACACTCCTCCAACCCTTTCTGCTTAAGATATCCTTGAATGCTACATGCTGACATCCGGTGGCAGGAACATTAGCATGACTCCCCAATAATTGTGATGTGGAAGAGTGTATTGATTTCCATGCTCTCAGGCAAGCAAATGGAAGACACAAGAGGGCACAGTTTTCCTGCAAAGCAAAGTATTTCAAAGATAAGAATGCAAGGATAGAAGTGCACAGTTCTGACTATGAAGCTTTTGCAACATCTTCATGAAGAGCTATGTGATGAGTAGATGATATGACTGATCCTGATTATCTCATGTGGATGGCGATACTGTTGCTTGTTAAACAATTACCCTTCCAAACAGTTTTCCACTTCATCCATCTCAAAATCTATCGTGACCTTAGCAAAAATTCCTAGGAAGAAACGTACCTCCATTCTTACGTCAAGAAAAGTAGCGATGGTGAACAGGCAGAGGTTGCAAAGCAAAAAAAGGACCCTTCACTCACTTATTATTAGCAATAAGTGTACTTTGATGAGAATTTTAGAAACTGTCGAACACATATTCCATATTAACCCCTCAAATCTTACATCCATCTTAGACGGAAGTTGAAAGCTGTCCTTTATAAAATGGTAGGCTGGAATTATGGACCTCCGGTAAGATACGACCACCGGGTGTACTTTTCATATTTCAAAACACGATGTCTGTGTTTGATTGCGACAGCTATGCTCGTAGCCCTCAAATCACTCACTTTACTGAATGTTGAACACTCAAATAGATGCTTCTTGCAGAATCATCTTGATCGAAAACTGTACATGAATCTCAATATCCTCTCTCAATCTCGTGATTTGTAGTGCAAATCCGATGGCCGATAGTCGTAGGTATGTAAAGCGACAAACACATTTTGCGGCCATCGGATGGTGAACAGACATGTTCATTTTTCAACAAGTGCAGAATTAATTTCTGCCACCAACGAAAGAGCCAGAAGTTATGTTGAACCACAATAAAAAAATTATGATTCGATATCTTGAATTAGGAGGTAGCACGGTCTACAAGGTAAGAAAAAACGATGAGGCATCCTTGAGATATTGGACGCTCAAGGCGGCCCACGCGTGCAACGTTGTGTTGTTTGTGGTTGCTTCAAAATACTCTGCCAAACAGTCAAGGGTTTTAAAAATGTCAAACCCATCAAGAATCCAATTTAAATTTTTCAAAATTTTCATACTTGTTACGATTGATCTGTCAACAATTCAGGAAGGCGGTCGAAGTAGTCTGAGATTTCAAGAGCAAAAGACCAATGGCTCGGGTCGTTTGCCATGATGCCCTCGCACAAAAGTTGTAAAAAATTGGAAGTATTTTTGCAATGAACCATGAATCTGACAACAAAAAATCGCAATCATGGAGGTAACAACCTCTTGTACATAAGGGACGTACCTCCCCTAATTTAGGCGATGACTTCTCAGCCGTTGTCAGACATAGGCCAGTGCCGACTAAATAAGCCTTGCATCTATTGATTGATGTCTCATAGATTGACGTAGGCCTCCCCACTGTTATGTAATGCAACATGGCCATAGCTCTTGAAAAAATGCTGAGTTTCTTTGCCTCATTGTTGTTGTCCGATAGTTTTCTCGGCCTCATACTCCGTGCCCTCGTCTGCTACGGAAATGCTTGTTGAAGTCTTGAAAGGGTCTGAGCCAGCTTATGTGGAACACCGGGTGTCCGCATGGTGTTCGGTAGGCAGGTAGCAAAGCTTGGCAATGACAGGTTTCTGCATGTCCTCGAACCACTCATGTTTGATTTGTATGCGATGCTGGCTACATGGCTTGACGTTCGCCGAGTTAAATAGAATGTAACTACTGATATGGAACTCAGTGTCCTTTCGATGCTTGTTGGTTGTTTGCTTCATTGTTGCTTCTCTCTTTGCTAGCGTTTGTAATTTATTATCCTGTATGCTAAAACATTCTTTCCATTGGCCCATCAATGGTGAGGTTGCGGGGTTGTATGCGAGTTTGGCTGCCCAAAGTTTGACCACACACTCAATTTCATGTGGCTTGCAGAGAGGTCAAAGTGGTTTTTTTAGTGTTCTATTGATTTAATCATTCAGCCCGTAAATCTACGAGTAAAAAGCTGTCCATAGATGCATCTGAATGCCGTACCAAGCAATCAGCTGTTGCAAAAGATACTCTGGTAAACCTCCCATCTCTGTCATTGGTGATGGAGGATGGGACGTCATCTAGACGGAAAACAGTTGTGGGAGAACAACAAAGTCTTTCTCTCCGCAAGGGCCACTTTCTTAGTTGAATAGAGGAAGAGTGAAATATTTGAGCTAAGCTGTTTTTTTTTTATTATTATTATTAACAATTTTTCACAATGCATGCTTTCTTAGTGGGAATGAAGTATGAAATATTTGTGAACAAATCAATCATTATGAGAATTGCATCTAACTCTTTCGTGGGGATAGGCAAAACCATCTCAAAGCCCCTGGAGATATCTGACCATGGCTCCTTGGGCACTGGCAGGGGCTTCTTGGTTTGTCTTGATGTATGGCGTTGACATGTTTTGCACAAGTTGTTGTAGTTTTGTGTTGCTTTGCATCGTTTCCTACATGCTGTAATTCATGAGTTTCTTTGGCATCTTTTTCTTACCATAGTGTAGCATCCATGGGTGTTGTGGCACTCCTCCAATAGTCTACTTCATAGCTCAACACTGAGTGGTACAACAACCTAGCCAGTGAATCACCATTGTCGATATGGTTCATCAAACCAAAAATCATTCCTTTCCTATCCGCTTACCTTTCTAGAAAATTCTTGCAAGATGCGGGTCTTATTCAAATAGTAGCGTGCCAAATTGAACCATTAGAATGGATGTAGACTTGGAGTGTACGTTGAATTCAATTTTCCAAGTTGGTATTCAATTTCATTGTGGAAGTTAGTTTCAATAAATTCCATCCGTCAAGTTTTTCCATGGTACAAGGTTAGTTGAGTTTTAAGGTATTTCAGTGCATGATGGTTGGTGCGGATGACACATCATTGGAATTTGAGATAGCACTGCCATGTCTTGAATACATGCTTGACCACAAACATGTTCTTTTTATGTACCGTGTGCTTCAACTCTAGCCCGCTCAACTTTTGTGGCTTACTTGTCACTGGTTGTTCTCCTCATCCATCTTTTTGAAGGAGAACAACTCCAATTGCTCGATCGGACGCATCAATGGCCATGATATAGTCCACCGTTGGATCTGCCAATTGCAATGTTGTCGCCGAGGCCAAACCATTTCTCAAAACGTTGACCGCTTCTTGTTTTCTATCTTCCCAAACCAGAGAGACTTGCTTACACTATGACCTAATTTGGTACATATCATTAGTACTAGTTGTAGAATCCTTAGATTACCTGGATGCCATGGAGAGAATCAGCAAATCAGCGACTGTCTCCACATTCTTTGCATCTATCGTGATCCGTCTATTATCAATGCGGCCCAAAAACTGGATCAAACGGTGACCAAGGTTGCACTTTGAGAGTTTTCCCAAAGATTTCTGTCTTTGTGAAACGTAAAAAACATTTTGAAGGTTGCCACTGTGCTTCTCCGGCATGCCTACATAAAAATGTCATTGAGAAAAGCCATCGTCGTCAAAGTCTGGCCAAAAGAAATTTGTTCACGCTGCTATGAATGTTTCTCAGACATTCATAGTAACATTGGTATATCCATGAACTCGAAGTAACTAGTGTGTGTGTGTGTGTGTGTGTGTGTGTGTGTGTGTGTGTGTGTGTGTGTGTGTGTGTGTGTGTGTGNTATGTTGTCTTCTTGATTTCCTTATCATATATGAATTGATATGATAACAGCTGATCTGTTGGTCGACTTTGGTGAAAATAGTCACTCCTCGAACTTGGTAAGAAAAGAATGTGACCGTTCATTGGAAAAAGAAAAGACACCCAGGACTCCTTGAAAATAGGTGCAAACTCCTTTGGAACCACTCCAAAGTTTTCAATTGCCAAGGCGCTTGAGGCTGTTGATTTCATCACTTTAGCTGCCTTTATCTCACACCCTTCACCTAGTTGTACATGGACTAGCCAAGCCTGAGCTCCAAAATTGCACGTATTTGTAAGTGAATTCCAGTATAATTGGTGTTTCTCGTCGAGATACAGCTATTGCAACTTACTCTAGTGCTTCCTCCTACATTGCTCCCTATAACCACCACTATGTCATAGGTTGGTTGATTAGACGCAGGTGTCGCAATCTGCCATTCAATGGAGAAGGATGTTATGATTGCTCATTGAACATGTTATGTAGATCATGTCATCCAACATTCATCTGATTTTCTTTCATAGTTATTCGTGAATATCTGTAGCCATCCATCAATGATTTTTTCTTCAACCACCACTCGATCAGTCTGAAAATCCGGCTTAAAAATAATCTCGTTTCTTACAAAAGAAAGAGTTACTAAAGAAACAGTATGTGGATACTTTTCTTTGAAGTCATTCAACCCCTTGGTTTTATCTATAGTAGTATTACCCGTTGGTCATCCTCCTTGTTGAACAATGCGGTCTTAGGAGCCTCATCTGTGTCTTTGATAGCTGTTCAAATGGGCGATTCATGCAGATATCTCCATCCAGTTAAGTGCTACGATGTCCTATCCTGCCATCTACTATTTCTCAACTCGACACAATTCTTCTTTGACTTCCCTTTTTGGGCCTACTATTGCTGCTTCCATTAGTAACATTAGACATGTTGTAGCTTCCAGCAAGTCTAGCATAGTCATTTATCTCATTGATCGAGAGCATCGATAACCTATCGCGCTTGAGGTTTCTGTCCAAAGATAGCTTACCTCTGCCACGATAAGGAAAAACGGTTTTAGGTTTGCTAGCCACTGGATTCCTACTTCTGAGCATTGTAAAAGTCTTCATCGTTCCAGTCTACTGCTGCTATCATGTGTAGAACGCCATCTTGAATGTCCAATATTGTGATAGCTCATACAATCTTGCTCTTGAGGTCTTTTTAGTGTAAACACGGACACAGGATGTTACCATCAAAGATTAATTAAAGTAAATGTCACATGTTTTCCACCACACTATACAATTAAATGTTGGAGCTTGTACCCTCCACATGACTTCTTGTTTAGTTTTCTTAAATGTACGAGAATGGCACGCATGGATTTGTTCGAGCTCTCCCATTGAGTTATTGACTCTTGCTATGTTGGATCAATCTCTTCGAGAGTTTTAATGCCTACAGTCAACAATGTGAGGGTGATCAAGTGAGCCATTGATTAGGCTCTGTATGTCTCCTATTCCTAATGGATTTCTGTAAGATCTCCAAATCGGCCGCTGAGGTCGTCCAAGTTATGCCATTCACGACAAAGCATGCCATTTTTGTCGTTTGGGTTGTCTAGAGATCAGTGTAAATCGCTTAATGCTAATACGTTGTCGCCGCAATCCATTTTGGGTTACCCCTGCTCATCATGCACTCACTCCCTTCACCATCAATTTTGCAACATCTATGAACTTTTGTGTACTTGAGATGTGTAGAAGACATGTACACTGCTTTTGTGTAGGAGTAAAGTGGCCGGTTGTCCCTCAAGCATCGCAGTGCTCTAATTCCAAGTGTTACATCAAGAGGATTGTAGGCGGTGGACAGGTGAATATTGTGATGCAAAGGATGATTCGGTGAGTGAGGGCACTTGGGTAAATTGTATTTATTCGTAAATTTTCATTGATGACCACCGTCAAAGCTGTCAAGTGCATGTATACTATAGCGGAAACAAGGACGAGACATAATTAGGGTGTTAGAAAGTTGAGCCAAGTGGCGCATGCAGTGATGTGTTATTAAATGCTACCTCAAGAACCCTCGCTAGGAAGTCGGAGGGTAATGAGAATGAAAGTGCAAATTCATGAAATCATAGGGTCTTCAAAAGGTGGAAGGAACAGGTTCGAACGATAAACCTGGTTTGGAATAATAATGTCCAACTTCTTAAAAGTGGTCGAACCTGTCAAAACCTTCTATAATTTAAGACTGTAGGTAATGGTAGGTGGCCTAAGTGACCTCATCCATACAGCGTAACAATCCAAAGGTTTTCATGTAGTGAACCATAAATTGAACGAGATAGATGCCCATCCACAACATTTAGGGACTCAAGTATGCCAGAGATGTAGCACCAAGGATGCCTCAATCTTGTATTCGTACTTATACATATACGCTCGAAAGTTCCAAGAATTTTCCATCAAAGTACACTAAAAAATATCTTGAATACATGTTCCAATTCTCCAATCTTCCTTTGCTCCGCACGCCCTACTTGTTCAACATTTGTGTTTCGCTCGACATTACAGATGGGATGAATTCCTTGTAAAACTGGGGGACGGCACTGAATACAACACAATTTCTGGTACAGATGTATTTCTCTTTAGTTCTGATTCCTCGAGTAATATTGACATGGCTTTGAAATCCCGCCTTGTTGTTCACTCGTTACTCCTTGGCGATGAATTTGCTCAAAATCTTGTTAGTAGAAAAGCTCAAAACCAATACCCCATCGTGTTGCCCAATGTTGGGCTGCCCCAAGCATCTCCTCCAACCCCTCCAAACGAAGCTCCGAGCCACTCCACCACCACCAGCCAACCCCCCAAGGGCTCTTTTTTCTTCTTTTTTTGGTTTTTGAGATAGTCCAAGCAGAAAATCCCTCCCAGGGGCTGCAAGGTATGTGGATCCTCTTACCCACCCTCCCAACCCTACCCCTACATACCTACAACATGTTTTCTATTCACCCCGTCCTTGATTCCCCACCCCATTCACCAGCCCATGACAGAGCACATGCCACTTCGATGGATGCAAATGTTTGTAACTCATTCTCTACCTACCCCTGGTTGCACCCCACCTCTCTACCTCCAGACCTGGTTGTCCCCATTTCCCATTGCCCCCCATATCTAAATCCTCCTAGATCTGTCCACTCGTTCTTCCCCTCCCATGCCCAACTTTTGGCCCTAGCCTACTATGACACCTCCCCCTCCCACACCCCTCCCCAGCTCCATAGTGACCCCTCCTCCCCCCTCAAAGCATATTTTTTCTCCTTCCCCTATTCCCGCAGGAGGTCCTGGCCCTGCGTCCTCGTCAATGGCCGTGGCAGCCCCAGCCGCTCAGAATGTATCCCAACTCGCCCCCCATGCAAGCGCTCCACCTGCTGCTACGTCAACGGGTGACGCAAGCTCTCCTGATCTGCCGCCACGTGTCTATTCCAATAGACGCCTGCGCTTGCTGCACTGTAGGAACTGTCAAGCATCTCGCCCTGCTACGGGACGAATGCTAGCACTTTCCTTTCTTCCTGAACTCAAAGATTTTTCTTCTGCTGTGGTCTTTCTTTTTCTTGAAATCCTCGTTGAAAAGAACCTGTCAGAAGAATACGACATTGCAGATTTCCACTCTGAGGAAGCTGAACCAATGCCTAAGGGTGGCATCGATTACCACCGCCTCTTCGTCACGCTCCCATCCACAGGCCCAAATGTGACATGCGTGCAATGGTTTCTTGTCCCTCCAGTGGTGAAAGAAACAGTCTCCCAGGCACTACATAAAAGCCCAAGACCTGACGGTATCCCATGAGAATTCTACAAACTTTTTATCCCACAACTTGTCCCTCCGCTCCTCCAGTTCTAGAACCAGATCCTAGCCGACCCTTCGCAGATGGGAGACTTTGCCTCCTCCATAACTACCCTCATTCACAAAAAGGGAGATCCTTATGACATTGTAACTTATTGGCCAATCTCTCTTCAGAACGTGGAGAGTAAAATGTTGGCCAAGCTCCTTGCAACCCGGATGAAAAAAGTGCTCTCGTACATTATTCACCAGTACCAAACCCGCTTTGTTCCAAGATGAAACATCCAACACGCTCTCTCACAACTGTATGGTCTTCATCAGTGGGCGAATTGTACCTCCTCCCCGCTATACTACTGTAACGGGTCGAGTCTCCAGATCCTGCTCTGAAGTCGTCGTCGGAGTTCGCAGAATGGCGTTCTCAGTCCGCGTCAGGGGTTTACCCCCTTCGCAAGACTGAGGGGCAATCGTCATCAACAACCCAGAGCAGGGACACTCGAATATTTTGAGTCTCCGGAGGCCCATTTCCGTTTTTAACCAAACCCTGCTTCTGGGACCCAAACCGGGGGTTTTTACCTCAAACTCGTGTGTTCGCACGAGTTTTTTTGTTTGTTTTATGTCGAAGTTTGTCGTAAACGAACTTCGATTTACGTTTTGTCGTTCTGCCGCAAAATCATTGCGTGTAAGGCACGCTGGCGATTTCGCGCCAGCTATTTTCAACCTCACCCTCGCTCCCCCTATCCCTCGTCCTCTCTTGCTCGTTTGCAAGGAGGGCGAGGTGGGGCGAGGGCACGAGGCCACGAGGCCACGCCCTCAAGGCCCTCGTGTCCCCTCAGCCGCCGATCGGGCTGAGGCCGCGATCGGCGGCTGGCAGCTGGCCGGCCGGTGGCCGGCCGGTTGCTTGGCCGGCCGCCGGCCGTCCAGCCGGCCGACAGCGAGCTGGCCGACGGCCAGCGAATTGCTGGCCGCCGGCCAGCCCTCGCTGACGCGAGGGGTGGTGCGCAACAACCCCTCGCTTCATCGAGAAGGGAGGGCCGAACCGGCCCTCTCGCTACATTCCTCCCCACTTATTATGAACCGTCCCGGTTCATGAACAACAAGTAGGATTGTCAGTCAGTTAGTCATCAACATTGTGAAAGAAAATTAATAATTTCAATCACCAGCTAAACATGAACACGTGCATGGTACTTAGACCTCAGCTGCAGCTTGTAGGTCAACACGGCTAGAGGCCTCCCCCCTTTAGGCTGGAGCGTTCGCGCGACAACCATGTTGGGTGTCTCCAACCTCCTATGGTCGCTGTCCATGAATGCTGCCCCGTGGGAATGCTGTTCACCTTTTTCCGCGTTCAGGTGGTACCTCCTGCCACGCGTCGATCTGTGCGAGTTGCAAGCTCGCTCCACTACTCGTTGACCACCCCTGTGGGCTACCGAGATTCGGGCTCCCATGAATTATGTTCAGGTCCACAACCGGCCCAATGAACGAGGTACTCCCTGACAACGCGCGACCAAAGAGTACGCTCTCGGTGTTGGAGTAGGCAAAGGACCTCATATTGGTCGTTGGCAGCCAGGACTGCTGACGATGGCTGAACGGTTCCTTCTGCCATGTATGGAACCAGCAGGCTCATATGAAACACGTCATGTATCTTCATACTTGGCGGAAGTAGCAATCGGTATGCAACTGGCCCGATGCGTGCCACAATGGGAAACATCACAATCCACTTCGGTACAAGTTTTCTTTCCCCTGGCCAGTTCAGTCGAATGTTTTTAGTGCTAAGCAACACTTTGTCACCGATGTCAAACAAGACCTCCCGGCGACCTTTGTTGGCAAATGCCTTTTGTCATTGCCAAGCTGCTTGAAGATGACCCTTCGCCTCCTGTAACAAGGAGTCGATGCGCTCGACAAAGGCTTGAGTGGAAGGAACCTGCCCTTTTGTACTCCCACTCTTCACCGATGAAGAGGGTACCACTGGATGCCGACCACTATTCAACACGAACAGTGTGAACTGTGTGGACTCGTTCACCGAGTTGTTCACTGCAAACTCTGCCGGTCCTATGAATTCGTCCCAATCTTGCATGGCAGGGTCCACGTACATGCGGAGCATCTGCTCTAGAGAGCGATTCATGCGCTCTGTTTGTCCGTCAGTTTGAGGGTGAAATGCTGTCGACATTTGCGACTCACTGCCGAAGTACTCGTGCATCTTTTGCCAGAACTTACTAGCAAATTCTTGATCTCGATTGGAGATAATGCGCAACGGCAAGTCGTGGTACGTTACGACACCCACAAAGAAGAGACGAGCTGTCTCCTCTGTGTTCACGTCAGTGGTTGAAGGAATGAAGTGTGTCATCTTCGTCAAAAGATCCACAACCACTAGTATTGCATCATGGCCACGGGCCGTGTCCGGAAGACCAGTAATGAAGTCCATGCTAACGCACTTCCATGGGGTCCCAGGAATGGGAAGCTGTTGGAGGAGTATAGCAGGCTTCTTGTTGCTAGCCTTATTCCGAAGACATGGGTCGCATGTCATGCAATATTTACGAACATCAACACTCCACCCTGGCCACCAATAGTGGTCCGAGAGTGCCTGTCCGGTCTTTCGGGATCCCACATGACCTGCTACCGGCGGGTCGTGGAAATGGGAGATAGCCTTTGCTGGAAGGTCTCCCCAGTTTGGCACAACTTGTTCTCCGTGCCAGAAGATTCTTGCGGCCTCCACCAAGCCGTAATTGTCCAGATTTTGAGAGTCTTAAAACCAAGAATCCATACAGTATCCCATCCGGATCATGTTTACAAAACCGTTGTGATGGATAATCTCTCCTGGTGGTTGCCACAGAGGTGCAAGGGGATCTGGTGGTTGTACCGTTGCTGTTGCAATGGCCATAAAACACCCACTGACCTCAGTGGTTGTTTTAATTTCCACAAGCTGTCGGCTTAGTGGATCGGCCACATTGATGCGTCCTGGCCGATATTCCCATGTAAACGAGAATCGACTCAGGTATTTACTCCAACGCTCCTGCCGTCTTGACAGGTTTGGTTGCGTTTGGAAAAACACCAATGGATTATGTTCGGTCACGACCGTCACACCACATTCAGCACCCTCGAGGTAGCAACGCCACATCTTGAAAGCGTGTACTACCGCAAGGAGCTCTTGATCCCCAGTCGTGTACCGCGTTTCCGCAGGGATGAGCTTCCGGCTCTCATACGCAACTGGGTGACCGTTCTGCATGAGGACGGCTCCAAGTCCTACTACTAACGCATCACATCGAACCTCCCACGGTTACGATGGATCCGGAAGAGCTAGGATGGGTGCCGTGGATAGAAGCTCCTTGACTTTGAGAAATGCGTTCTCGCAATCAGGTGTCCATTCCCAACGCACGTCTTTTCGCGTGAGCCTGATTAGCGGTGCTACCAGGGTCTAATACCCTTGCATAAACCATCGAAAGTAGTTTGCAAGGCCAAGGAAAGACCGAATCTTCCCAACAATTTCGGGGCGTGGCCATTCCACAACAGCTTGGACTTTTTGTGGGTCGACACGGATGCCGTCTTTGCCGACGATGTGTCCAAGGTATTCGAGCTTATCTTGTGCAAAATTGCACTTGCTCACTTTTGCATAGAACTTCTATTCCCGAAGGATTGCGAGAACTTCACGCAGATATTCTATCTGCTCTTCCATTGATTTGGAGAAAACCAGGATGTCATCCAGGTAAACCAAGACAAACTGCCTGAGTTTCTTGGCGAGCGTTTGGTTCATTTCTCCTTGGAAGGTTGCCGGGGCATTTGTAAGCCCGAAGCATAACACTCGGAACTGATAGTGTCCCATGTGCATTCGAAACGCTGTTTTGGGCACATCTTCCGTGATGCGGATTTGATGGTACCCTTGAGACAAATCCAAGAATGAAAATACTTTTGCGCCTTGGAGTTGGTCAAAAAGGTCCTCAATCCGCGGTAAGGGGAATCAATTTTTCACCGCCAGCTTGTTCAACGCCCGGTAATCCACGTACATGCGTAAACCACCGTCCTTTTTGTTCACAAAAAGGATCGGCACACCGTACGGCGAGCTACTGGGCTCGATCCATCCTTTTGCAAGGTATTCTTTGATTTGGGGTTCGGCCTCTCGCCTTTCTGCTGGACTAAGGCGATACATGGGTCTGAATGGAGGAGTCGCCTCCAGTTGTAGCAAAATCGTGTGGCCCATGTGTCTTTTTGGTGGAAGCCCAGCCGATGGGTCTTGGAATACATTCAAGAACTCCGCCAACAGAGATCTGATCTCTTGTGGCGTGCCTTCCGTCACGTTGTCCTCTACTTTCTACAGCTGAGCCAAGAAGTATCGACAACCTTGTCGAATACGTCTCTTGACCTGCATTGCAGACAAGCTGGCATGGACTTTGAGTCAGGTCGGTGATAATTCCGTACTCGGAATCAACGTAAAGCGGCGTTGTCCTTTTCAGAGGATCAAACGCTTTGATTCAAAACACATTAGAGCCTTGTTGTCACGGAGCCAGGGATCGCCTAGCACTACGTCAAACGGGTCAAGAAGGTTGAGTACCTTCAATGTGACACTCTGTGTGTACCCTCGAATACAAATCTTCGCTTTACAAGTACCAATCACAGGTACCGTACGATTGTCACTGACAACAACTGCGCCATTCGATGGCTCGTACTTCAAGCCAACCTGTCGGGTAAAGCCAAGGCTAACAAAAGAGTCGTCCCCTCCAGTGTCAGCCAGTACGTTTACGGGAGCACAAGCTAGGTGTCCTTTGAACTGCATCGTCATGTTGCCTCCACTCTTCCAAGTGAACAGACTCGACGACGGTAAGCCGAGTTTGTGATAAACACGGAATTTGTACGACGAGTGTTGCAACTCCCATGATTGACCCACTTGAGTCTACATCTTGTGGGCACGTGTGAATTCGGTTAGCACCCTTGAGTCTATAGATTTGACTAGGTTGAAATCGTCGACTAAACGTATTGCGAATGAGATTGAACTCATTGCTTTGAGGGCGTTTGCTTCAATCACTGTGTCACACAACTCTTGCACAGTGGTCAGTGTCGCCACCACGAAGCATGTACGATCATGCATCTCGTCCGGAGATGCAAGGTTTAGTGGGCAATGTCGGTCAACAAGTGTAGAGTGCGGTTCAACAAGAGGAGAGAAGACAACAGAGAAATTTGAACTCGTCAAAAACTCAAATTGTTTAACATCCTCATTTGAAAACATGAACCCACACTCATGATCTAGTTTTACCCCTGAGTGGTCCCCACTGACCTTACTCAGGGGTAGGGAAACCCCGCCCTACGGCCCTGTCCGTTACCACGGCCGGGCCCATTGCCGCGACCGCGACCCTGTCCACGGCCTTGTCTGCGGCCTCCTGCTGCACCATCCCCACGAGGTGCTACTGCTGTAGCTAATGCCGCGGCATCTTGTCCAACCCTAGCAGCCTGAGGGCACTAAGCCCTGAAGAGGCCCGGCTGCATGCAGTTGTGGTAGAGTCCTTCGCGGAAGGATGTGTTGCGACTCTCATGCGCCGCCTGCAGCTCGTCATTCTCGCGGCTGCGCTTGTTGTTGGGGCCCTTGTATCCACCAGCCTTCTTGGCTGGAGGGTTTGCAGGCTGCTTGCCCTTGGCCTCGCCTCGCTGTCCAGCTGACCCACCAGCACTTGTAGCGTCCATGCGCATGTCGCGGCCTTGCTGTGCATGCGCGTTCGGCCGTGCATCAGAGTAGTGCTTTGGGTTTGCCAAGTACACTTCGCTCATGTAGTCGCGCAACTCCCTCCAGCTTGTCCAAGCTTGGCCAGTGGCTGTCGTGGTGGTCTTGTCCTTCAGCTTCTCCCTGGCGAGACCATCACGCAAATACTCCAGCAACATGCACTCTGGGCACTTGAAGGTCTGAGTCCCATCGCCCTCGGTGAAGCTTTCGGCTTCTTCCACGCCCTTCCGGAAGATCTCCACACTGTGGAGGAAGGACGTGTTCATGACCGGCCCCAAAGTTGTCGAGATAGGCATCTCGTCGCTGCCACTGGTAGTGGCATTCATAGCTGCGACACGCTGCGCTTGCTGGTGCATCCGCACCTGGGTCACGCTCTGCAATGCCTTGTCGAGGTCGTTCCAATGACGGCTTGCCTCATGGACGGCCAAGCGTTGCAGCTGGTGATCACGGTCAAGGTCCGTGATGCTCTGCCCAACATGGGCTAGCAGGTTTGCGAATGCAAACTTGAGCTCTGATGTCATCAGAGCATCAGCGATAGCCTCCAGGGCCTCGCGTTGTCCGTGTACCCTTACCAACTGCAAGAGGGTATGGTTCACGTACACGCATCTATGGAGTCCCTCCTTTTGGAGGAGGTTGTTGTCAGCGACGACGCTCAAGTGGGCACTGCCTTGTCCCATTGCGGCCGCATCATAAGAAGGAGGGTCCGCCCCCATTCCTCCAAGTGGTGCCGTATCTCCACCATCGGTGGTGATCTTGAGTCGGCCTGTGGCCTCGGCAGCAAACTCTGCGAGCCTACAACGGTCATCGCGAATTGCCTTCGCGGCGACGTCGTCCGGCTCGTTCTCGCGGGAACTACCCGTGTGGCTGCTTTTAACACCCTTGCTGCTCTCGACAGTCTTGCTGCCGTCGGCAACTTCAGGCGATGCGGCGGGCATCTTGCCCTTCTCCAGCAATTGGCTCAAGTTTGACGCACGGCGATGGCGATGGTCGCGATCCTTGTTACCTTCGCCATCGTCGACTTCGTGCACTTCGTTGGGGTATCCCCCCGGGAGATCCTCCTCCATCGCATCGTCCGTTGCGTGGGGGTCGCCCACGTGCATGTCGACGTGCTCGTCGAGCACCCTTTTGGCCTCCGCACACTTCTCGATATCGCCGAGATTGGCGTCAGTTGCCTTCGGCAATAGGGTTGCCCTTGGCGGTACGGTTTCCTTTGGGTTGGCAACCGTGCTCGCAGCGGCGGCTCCCAAAATTTGGATTCCGCCGAGAGCTTGTGGTGAGGCCGTCACCACCTTGCCCTTGTTTGTCTTGAACGGTCCGGCACTTGCCATCTCGTCGTTCGTGCAACTAGCACGTGAAGGTTGTTGTGAGGATCACCCCACAACTTAAAGGAGGAATCGCCTCCTACGATCTCTTTGCTCTCACGACCAGTGAGGCAATTATAATTTCAATTTCTATTTTCCTAGGCCGCCACGTCGGCACAAGTTCGTGGTTTTTAGAACTAGATTTCCTAAGCCGTGACTCACGGCGATTCGCAATGCCTAGTACCTAGGAAAACAGAAAATTACAAGACAATAGAACGAGGAGGAATGTGAGTGCCGCTCACAAAACAATAATAAACAATGAGAAGAAGAATTCTAATAATTCCTAGCGAGTCTTCCACTCTCTCTTCCAACTTCTTGTCTTCCTCTTGTCTTCTTGTCTTCCTTGGTCTTCTCTTCACGCTTCTTGACGCCTCTCGCGATCTTGGGCGGCGTCTCCCTTGAGCCGGCGGCGTTGGCGAACCGTCAAAAATCTTCAAGGTGTCAACCTCTTTCTTTTAAGAGTGCTCTCAGGCCGTGGGAGTCCCTCAGCTTGGGGAGGGGCGCTGTCCCAATTTTTGGATGAAGGAGGTTTGAAGGAGCCTTGAAAATGAGGAGGATTTTGTGGTTTTAGAGGTGGGAACTACCCCAACCCATCCCACAAAAATCCTCCTAGTCCCCTAGAAGTGTGGAGAGGCTGGAAGGAAGTGGCTCCACCAAGTAGGATTTTTTTCCAGCTCTGCAACGCACTTTACGGTGCTTCAATCCATGAACTATGGATTTTGTAGTCCCTTCTGGCATTTTTGCTGCTGCTTGTAGATGCCGACGGCGTTTTATATGTGACGTAGCCGCCATTTCCGTCAAACCCTTAGTCGCGAGGGTCGTCTGGCTCTGAGAACCACTGTAACGAGTCGAGTCTCCAGCTCTTCCTCTGAAGTCGTTGTCGGAGTTCGCAGAATGGCGTTCTCAGTCCACGTCAAGGGTTCACCCCCTTCGCAAGACTGAGGGGCAATCGTCATCAACGACCCGGAGCAGGGAGACTCCAATATTTCAAGTCTCTGGAGGCCCATTTCCGTTTTTAACCAAACCCATGGTTTTGGGACCCAAACCGGGGGTTTTTACCTCGAACTCGTGTGTTCGCACGAGTGATTTCGTTTGTTTTATGTCGAAGTTTGTCATAAACGAACTTTGATGTACGTTTTGTCGTTCTGGCGCGAAATAATCGCGTGCGAGGCACGATGGCGATTTTGCGCCAGCTATTTTCGACCTCACCCTCGCTCCCCCTATCCCTCGTCCTCTCTTGCTCGTTTGCAAGGACGGCGAGGGGGGGCGAGGGCACGAGGCCACGAGGCCTCGCCCTTGAGGCCCTCGTGGCCCCTCAGCCGCCGATCGGGCTGAGGCCGCGATCGGCGGCTGGCGGCTGACCGGCAGGTGGCCGGCCGGTTGCTTGGCCGGCCGCCGGCCGTCCAGCCGGCCGGCAGCGAGCTGGCCGACGGCCAGCGAATTGCTGGCCGCTGACCAGCCCTCGCTGACGCGAGGGGTGGTGCGCAACCACCCCTCGCTTCAGCGAGGAGGGAGGGCCGAACCGGCCCTCCCGCTACAACTACTTAGCAGCGGACTTTGAAAAATTATATGACTCCCTCAACCGAGATGCAGCCCTACAACACCTTGGCTTTCCTCCATCCTTGAATTGTTGGATCGCAACTTTGCACTATCACACCCCAACACAATTCCTAACAAACGGACACCTCACCCCCCCATCACCCTTAACTCCGGTGTGCGACAAGGTTGTCCTATAGCACCACTCCTCTTCATTTACGCAATGGAAGACATCACGAATCTCCTCCATCATCACGTTCAAGGAGTACCTATCGTCCCTCACCTTCGTAACTCCATCATTGGATACACAGATGACACGATACTCATCCTCTCCTCAGAGAATGAGATACATGCTAGTGCTTGTTGTCTCTGAACATGTCTTAAATACAACCAAACACGCATTGTTCCCATCCGTGTCCACGCACTGTCCCCAACTAACTCTCTGTTCTCACTCTCCCACTCCCCAACTCAAATCCCCAGACACTTCTTCCTACCGGCCCCCAACTCAGACCACAGATGGAACCCAATCCTGCGCAGACTCGAAGTATCTCTCTCCTTTCTACAAAAGATCAGAGCCCACGTCCAAACCAAAGCCATAGCAATCAATGCGTACCTCAACGCTAGGTTTCTCTACTACAACTAAACTTATCATCCTAAGCCACAATACCTTCAAAGGATCAACACTCTCTTTTTTAACTTCCTCTCCTCCAACACGCCTAGAGAAGGTAATGGCTGTGGGCTTTGGCTCTACTCATTAGCCTCGGTAGTCTCCCCCACCTCAAGAGGCATACTTGGGGTTTAGTGGCCCACAATCTTATTGGAGGCACAAGCTACAAAATGGGTTCTTCAAGCGGGAGAAGCGCAATAGAAATATATTCCTTTTCTCCCTGGATCCTCCAAAACAAGGCCACTTCTTCCTCTCTCACCCCTGTATACTTCAAATAAAACACCCCACAATCCACTCCAAATGGATTACGGCTTTTAGAAATTTCACATCTAGGGCCCTGACAGTTTATCGCCCAAGGGTAATATTTGAAGTACTCTCTCACGAATGTATCACCTTTAAGATATTCATCCTCAAAGATGATGGACAACCTTTTGGGCTGTTTCGACAAGAACGTTGGCTCCTCTCAAAGGACGTCACACTTGGTGACATTGTAACGCGCCCAATATCAACTTGGTGAACGTCCCAACAGTGTAATCTTCAAGGTCTCATCGAATCCTTACCCCTTTCATCATGTACAACCAATAACCTCACCCTCGGAACTGTGTACAAAAAAGTGTATTGGAAAGTGAAAAGAAAAGTGAACATCAATTTCTCATAGAAATTTCTCTCTCATACTTTTAGACTTTTCATGTTTAGCAAGTAATCTATTCGTGGGATCTAGTCACATGCATTTGTGTTTATAACTACTAAGAGATCCATGGCTACATGAATACACTTTTTGACACACTGATCATGGAGTGGATGAATTTGGGTCGATTAACTATACCTCCCTTTCATGGTGACAAACCCTTGCTTTTGAAACCCTCCTTCTCCTTTGCATATACCCACACTCAATACTTCACCATCAAAGACCTCGTAGGCCTACCATTAAACTAAGTTTTTACGTCCCTCACCAATCAATCTTGTCGGTTGTCCATGTAGAAGTGGACCCTATCTACCTCACCATCCGCGTCCACCCATTGGCGCAGATGGTGAGGATCAAAAGCTTAGGGGAAAGCCCTCACCCCAGTCTTTATCTCCTCAAAAGACTGAATGATCGGCTTACCAAAACGTCTCGCTGTCCCAACATATCGATTCTCAGATACGTTGTTGCCCTTAACCAAAGTGTACCACCGTCTCCTTTAGCGACATAACCTCTCCCCATCTTATGAGACGAACTGGTGCGAAAAAGTCCCTACCATCCAATTTGACTCACACTCCATCCGAGCGAAACACTACTTCCTTCCCCTAGATCTCCATCCCAGAGACGTGCAGACCACAATCCTCTTTCGCTCCATTCCAGTTGCTAGTAGCACATGCTATCACCAAAATGGTTCAAGCGCCTGGCCCTTTGCACTGAAGAGGAAACAATTGAACATTGTCTCCTTTTATGTCACCGACTACATCGCTCTGACAACACGTGGAGACCACCTTAAACAAACTCTTCCCTGACATACCCCTCACGGCCCAAGAACTACATTTTGCCCCCATAAGCCCAAAGTGTTCAATGCCGCTTGGTTCATGTTTCATGCTACCCTTTTCCATCTCATCTAGCAAGAATGTTGGGCGGACTTAACCACTTCCTCCTCCGCTAAAATCATCGCCACTTTTGGGACGGCCTTCCAAAGACATTTTTGGCTTTTATTCACCTTGCTCTCCCGAACAAACTCAAAATGTTCACATAAAAAAACTCAAAGCTATTGAAGATGACTTTGCCTTGGCCCTCGTCTCTAACCTTCTACTTAGTAAGACGTATTGTCCACTAGCCCTCTGCTCACGCTTTTCCCTTTTGTGGAAAAATTTCAACCACTACCCTCCGCCTTGATTCCAGTCTTGGGGGGTGGGTTCAACTCATGGGCTTCTTTAATGCTAAGGTAGCCCCCTCGCCTGAGCTGGTTACGACCAGGGGTGAAAAAAATCAACAAGGTTACAATGTTGCACAAAGGTGCACTTGGTTATAGTGTAACATATGCGATTTTCGTTCAAAGGGGAACGCAAAAACGTTGTGAATGAAAATGTGGAAAGAAAAGAATAATGCAAAAATTCCAACAATTCAATTTGTAGTGCTAGATTAAGACTTTTTTTGTTAAGAGTCTATTTTAGAAGTTTGTTTTCTTTTCAAAATACTTCCAAATGTGAAGTTCTCCAAAAATTATCTTGTGGAATCATTATTTTCAAATCAAAATTTCACATTGAATATATGCACAAATTTCTTATACATTACTCATTCTCCCACACGAAAGTTTTCCATACACTACGTTCCTCACATCCATTACATCCATTCATTTGTTCATGTCTGAATACATTTGTACATGTACATGCATCTGTATGTGACTTTGTACAGGTATAACTGGAATCAAAAGAATCAAAAACTTTAAGTTTATGTTGAATTTCCTTCATAACCTTATGATTTGACCATCCTATGTCAATGATCCATTGTGATTGTCTATGACCACCAATTGTTGTTTCAATATAGCTGATACTGAGAAAATTCCAGGAAGCTTCCTAGCCTTTCTGCTTGCTAGCCTGACAGCACGGGTCTGGCTGGTTGACACACAGGTCATGCAAGGGACAGCAAGGGTAGGGAGAGACACGTGCACTTGTATCTCAAGCTTCAACTGAAGTAAATGCAGAGAGAAATAACAAATGACAGGTCCACAGCAAAAATAGTCGCCGTGGCTCACGGCGGGTGGCGCACACGGCGGCACCTGTCAAACCTGAACCGGCCCAAAACCACTGTTTTGGCCATAACTCTGCGCACAAGCGTCCAAACGGAGCGTCGTCTGATCCTACGGATGCACAACGAAAAGACAGACACAACGACTGGTCACACGCCTACGTCCAGGAACAGCCGGAGAGTGTAAGAAAACAAACATGTAAATCAGCCTGGCAGGGCTGTCCACCGAGAAAATCCTGAAGACCTCCAAACGGAGTCCGTCGGCTGTGGGAGCCCTCTGGTACACTGGGTAGGCTGCCACGCTGCCTCCAGCGGGTGGAGCATCACCTCAGGGAACTCTGTCTCCAGCTGGGTCCGCCTCAAGGATCTGCACGAGCATGGACACGGCCGAGTGGTCACAACCAACTGTACAACTGTGTATGACTGACAACATCACAACACTCCCCCATGACCCGATGGTACGCATGTCCATACACGTGCAGAACGCGTGCCGGTGCAACACAGAGTGCTTAATAGGGACCCGGACAATGACCCACTCTCGGACAGGAGTCGCAATCCGACGGAACGAATAGCCCTGAGGAACTTCCCGCATGCCAGTGCCTTGGTTAGGAAGTCAGCGCGCTGCAAGTCTGTGCCCACCCAGACGATGGAGATCAACTGCCGCTCCACCAGATCACGCACGAAATGATACTCGACAGCGATGTGCTTCGTGCGTGCGTGGAACACACCAGAGTTCTCAGCGATCGCGAGAGCACTCTGTTTGTCGCATCGAAGGATGATGGTAGGCACGGACTGACCCAAGCACTGGAACAACCGCTGCAGCCACACCGCCTCAGCGGCGCCAGCGCCCAGAGCAACATACTCAGCCTATGAGGAGCTGCGAGCAATGCACCCCTGCTTGCCGCTGTGCCAAGACACAGCGGTGCCACCAAGCAGGAACACGTAACCTGTACGGCTGCATCCATCAGGACTCCATGCCCAGTCGCTGTCGGTGTAGCCATCTACCACAACCGAGCACTGTCTCCGAAAGCAGAGACCGTGATACGGTGTGGAGACCACGTACCGGACGACTCGCAAAGCTGCGTGCACAGCGCGAGCCAGAGGGGACTGACTGAACTGTGCGAGTAGGTTCACTCCGAACGCAATGTCGGGACGCGTGGTCGTGGCCAAGTACATCAGTGAGCCAATGATGCGCAAGTACAGGGTCACGTCCACAGTCTCGCCCAGATCGGCTGGGTCTGTCACCTTCAGGGCGTCCTGCCCGTCGGGAGTGATGGGTGACGAGGCGGCGGGAACAGCGCCAAGGAGGTCAGCAAACCGCTCCCCCACAACCTGTGCATATCGTGCCTGATGGAGGAGGAGTNCGTGGAGGAACGCATTGTTCACATCCATCTGGTGCAGCTCCCAGTCATGGTGAGCGACCACACCAAGCAGCGCGCGAGCTGTGGTCATGCGGCCAACAGGGGCAAAGGTGTCAGTGAAGTCGATCCCCTCAACCTGAGAGAATCCCTTGGCAGTCAAGCGGGCCTTATAGCGGTCCAGTGAGCCGTCAGGCTTCACCTTCTTGCGGAAGACCCACTTGGCCTGCACGACCTTCCGTCCCTCAGGACGGTCGACCAGCTCAAAGACTCCGTGCTCCCGGATGGCCCTGAGCTTGTCCTCACAGGCGGCCCGCCACTGCTCAGCATCCTCTCCTGAGAGAGCCTCCTTTAACGTGTCTGGATCAGGGACCGTCAAAGGGGAGCTCCGGGTGGCCAGGACACATGCCTCATGGGTCGGACGGACCGCAACTAGGTCAGCGGCAGCTGCCTGTGCAGCCTCGTGCTCGTCAGCGATCAGCTGGTGCCCAATGGGACAAGCTGGGTGCACCTCCGTGTAGGTGCCTTGGACACTTAGGCCGAGAGCCTTTGTGCCAGGGTCACCACTGTGCACGCTTCGTGTGCGTCGTCTGGGTGGCGCAACCGCAGTCGAAGGTGCTCGTGAGGCCAGTGGGCGGAGACGCCCACCTGGTCCACGAGAGTAGCCCGAGTCTGAGCTGACCGATGGTTCTGGCACAGGGAGGGCAGGTGCTGTCTCTGGAGACGCTGCAGGCGTGGGCGAGACAGGCACGGCAGGCGTGGGCGAAATAGGCGCTGCAGGCACGGACGAGACAGTCGCGGCAGGCGCGGGCGAGACAGTCGCGGCGGGCGCGGGTGAGGCAGGCGCCGCAGGCGAAGAGGCGGCAGGTGCAGCCCCGGCAGGCGAAGCAGGCACTGCAGGTACGGGCAAAGCAGGCGCCGTAGGTGCGGGCGAAGCAGGCGCTGCAGGTGCGGGCGAAGCAGGCACTGCAGGTGCGGGCGAAGAAGGCACTACAGGTGCGGACGAAGCAGGCGCTGCAGGTGCGGGCAAGGCAGTCGCAGCAGGCGCGGGCTAGGCAGTCGCGATAGGCGCGGGTGAGGCAGGCGCGGCAGGCAGAGGCGAAGCAGTTGTGGCGGGCGCAAGCGGGGCAGGCGTAGAGACTACAGGCCCCACAGCAATGATGGCCGGGTCAATGGTGGCCAGCGACGGTCCCACCCTGGAGGCACCCCGGACGGACTCACCCTGTGGGGTAGACTCCCCCATCCGACAGGAGGCCTCACAGGTGGGAACGTGAGACGCTGCCTGGGTGAGAATGGCAGACAGGTCGCGATATGACAGTGCCTCAAAAAACAGCGCGTCGCGTGACTCAACGATGCGGTGGCGACCCGCATCCCAGAAACGCCACGCTTTGGAGCGCGAGGAGACACCGAGGAAGGCACACATCCGGCCGTGCGGAGAGACCTTGGACCCCTGCTGGTCCTTGGTGTACCAGACACAGGCCAAGGAACCCCAGATGCGAGCAAGCCTGAGGTCCGCACGGTGACCGAACCACAGCTCATCCGGCGTGACGTGGTCCGGCAAGGGACCATGCGGGAGGCGGTTCCAGACCCACGTCATGTAGGCGAAGCCCTCGAAGGCGAAGGACTCCGGGAGACCGCACTCAGCGCGCATGGCGCAAACCGTGTCCTCCATGGTACGGTTCCAGTGCTCGGACACACCGTTCTGCTGTGGCGTAGCAGGGGCCGAGAGCTGGTGACAGATACCAAGCTCGGCGAAGTGAGTGGTCAGCTCACCGAGATACTCACCGCCGCGGTCAGAGCGGAAGGTGTGGAGGGAGTAACAAGACTGACGCTCGGCCATCACGAGCCACAGTCGCACGGCTAGAGCGGCATCACTCTTGTGGCGGAGACAGTAGACCCACCGCATGCGGGTGAAGTCATCCGTGAGTGTAAGAACATACCGACCACGGTCAGTGACAGACTTGACAGGGAGAGGTCCGAGGAGGTCTGAGTGGACAAGCTATAGGGGACGCTGCGCGCGAGTGACGGAGGCAGGGTAGGTGCATCGATGCATCTTGCCCTGAGCGCAGAACAGACAGTCGGTCTTGGGCGGCTTCTCGAAGGAAGCCGCGTCAAGACCGAGAGCGGGCTGTGTATGAATGAGCCTGGATACAGTGCCCGTGCTCACATGACACAGGCACCGATGCAACATGCGCTGGTGGTCAGGAGACAACACCCCCATGATAAAGACGCGGGCAGATGAGCAAGGGGAAGAGTCAGGAGCAGAGCAGCGCACAATGCGATACAGGTCATCCACAACAGAGGCACGCAACACAACCGTGGAAGTGTCAAGTGAGTGATCGTGGCATCATCAATGGAGTGGTGAACAGAGAGACCCATCCTCGTGCAGGCACGGACAGAGAGCAGGCTGAGCTCGAGATCAGGCACGAAAAGCACGTCAGAAAGATACACGAGACCAGACGGACCATCGAACCGTACGACCCCTGTCCCCTGAACAGGTAGTGACTGCCCAGAACCTGTCCGCACTGACCGAACAGACCCAACAGGACCAAGCACGACAAAGGCGGTACGGTCGCAGGTCATGTGGTGTGTGGCCCCTGAGTCAATGATCCGGTGGCCACTCGCCTCAGGCCCTGTGGTGGTCACGGTACAATGAGCAACGGAGCACGCTGCCTCTACTGGACGCTCAGCAGGTGTGGCAAGACAGCGGGACAATGCACGACGATGCGACTCATCCAACCACTCTGTGCTGTCAGACTCATCCTCACCAGGCGACGCAGCCCCCCCACAAGTACGGCCACGTGCCACAAACACAGATGGACAGTCAGTCTGTGGACCACTCGGCTGTGATAGCACACTCGCACCTCCCTGTGAGCGAAGTGCCAGCAGTCAACGTAGCTCCGCGATGGTTTGGTCCCTCGGGTCCGGCGTGGTACTCCCCCCGGATGGCGGAGGATCTCCCGCCGGTGCTGCCCCCGAGGTCGCTGCGGCATGGGCTGCTGCTACAGTGCGGATCCGCTCCTCGTGGGCTGCCTGAAGACCGCGGGTGATCCTCGCCCAGTCCAGCTCCTGCTGACACTCAGTGTAGCGATGAGGTCCACCGCAGTTGTGGCAGTGGACCGCCCGTCCGGTGCCACCGGAAGGCTGCTGCGGTCCCCTCTTCTTCTTCCCCTTCTTCCCCTTCACGGTTGCTACAGTGGCTGTCGAAGTAGCAGGGGAGGAAGCAGGAGAGGCAGAGGTGGAGCTGGTGGGGGTGAAGGTGGACGACGGTGTGGAAGGCATAGAGGACGTCGCTCCCACTACTGCTGCGGCCATGGCGCCCTGCCCATGCGCGCGGGCTGCCTCGTCAGCTGTCGCGACCTGGATGAAGTAGCCCTGCACCCAGGGCAACAGCTGCAGGGTGTCGGACATGGACGCGAGGACGTCCTGGTCGAGGCGGGAGAAGGTGTCAGTGAGCTCGGGGCGCACTCCCAGCATGATGGTGTCCATCGCCCAGAGCTGAGAGCCGCCTCCGGTGCCCAGACGAGTGTACAGGCGCATAGCCCGACGCCAATAATCAGCTGCTGACTCCAAGGATCCCTGGTGAAGGGAGTGGAACTCGCGAAGGCGCGCTGACCGGGTCGCGTGAGTATCTGCTGCAAAAAGGGTCAGCGCCAGCTCCCAGCTGCGGCGCGGGTCTGCGCCTGCTCCTGTCCCAGGCGCGCCCAGGAAGGGGCGGAAATCGACCACTTTCTCCTGTGGAACTGCGTACAGCAGTCCACGCATGGCACGCACTGCCGTCTGGGACTGGAGCAGATCAGCCGTCTGGTACTGGCTGTGGTAGTAGGGCCAGACTCCCTCTGAGTCTGCCTATACCTGAAACAGCACCTCCCAACAGTCAAACCCCGCCTTGCTGTCGTAGCGAGGCGGGGAAGTCTCGAAGTCCTTGGGTCGTCGCTCCGTGGGGAGCTGGACCTCTGGTGGTGCTAGGAGCGGGCGTGGGAAGGGCATGAAAGGCATCAACGCTGCTCCTCCAGCGGCACCCGAGACTTGACGCGGGTCGGTCTGCTGTTGCTGCTGCTGCTGCTGCTGTCCCCTCGGACTGGGCGCAAGTGTCTCAATGCGCAGGCTCCTCATCTGCTCCATCAGCCGGCGAAGCGCGTCCTCCCCAGTGGGAGGTGGCGCCTGATCCCACTCCTCGACCATGGACTCTCGTCTCTGCGCAGGGGCGGCANCTCTCTCTCTCTCCTGGGCTGATGTCCCGGTGTCCTAGACAGAGAGACCAAGGCATCGCGGATCTGTCGCAGCGTAGCTGACTGCTCATCCTAGCGCTGGCGGAATGACGACTGCTCCACCAGCAGGAAGTCAATCGCCTTTGAGCGTGGGCTGCGGCCCCCGCTCGTGACGGTGTCCTCCAGCTCCTTGCCCTTGGAGCTGCTCGGCTCCATGCTGAGGCGGTGCGAAAGTCGTCCGAACGCAGAACCGTCAGCGTTTCTCGCTGATTTAGGACGGTGGCAAAAGTCGACCTTCTGACAAAAAAATCGGCTTAGTGCTGAAAATTTTAAAAATTAAAATTCACCACTAACAACTGAAGGTTGTCCAAATGAAGCGAAATTTGGACCACAGAGGAGTCTGAGGATGCTGAAGACAATGGTGAAATTTTTGTCTTCAAAGAGTGGGGAAAAAGGCCAAAACGATCTGATTTTGTGCTCAGGCCGAAAAAAATGAAAAATTCAAATCAGTGATGCGGAACGGTGAATGCTGGACGCTACAGAGCTCCAAATGAGGCGAGGAAGGGCGCGATGGAAAGCTTGATATCTAAGCTTTCCAACGAGCCATAGCGCGCAATTTTTGGTGGCTATTTGAGTCCGGCACAGGCGGGTGAAGAGAGGATGGCGGCTGACGCGATTTGCGTCTGCGGCTCCTCCACGTCCGTGCGGCTTCCAGGAAGCTGCACGGCTGGAGTCAGCACCTACAAAAGGTACTGGTGCCTCTGGTGCCTGAGTGGCCACGGCCGCCACTGCTGTTGCTCGCTGATGGTGCTGTTGCTCGCCCGGTTTGCGGCTCCAAGTCGCCACACGGGCGGCCTCGGACCTGCGGCTGCTACTGCGCGCAAGGGCTCCAACGGCCTCAAGCCGTTGTGGCACGCTGCAGCTGCAGCACAAACCTGCCGTTGCAGTTTCTGACGCATCAGGATGATGGCATATGCGTCGCTGCGTGCTCTTGTCCCTTCAAGCGACTCAGGGTGGTGATGGGTCCAACTAGGACCTGCTGCTGCTGCTGTGGGCTGCTGCCAGTGCTGCTGCTCACTGTTGCTCTAGCTGCTGCGTCTCTGCTGCGCAGCACGACGAGCACTGGCTCGCCTGCTCTGATACCATGAGAAAATTCCAGTCTGCTTGCTAGCCTGACAGCACGGGTCTGGCTGGTTGACACACAGGTCATGCAAGGGACAGCAAGGGTAGGGAGAGACACGTGCACTTGTATCTCAAGCTTCAACTGAAGTAAATGCAGAGAGAAATAACAAATGAAAGGTCCACAGCATAAATAGCCGCCGTGGCTCACGGCGGGTGGCGCACACAGCGGTGCCTGTCAAACCTGAACCGGTCCAAAACCACTGTTTTGGCCATAACTCTACGCACAAGCGTCCAAACGGAGCGTCGTCTGATCCTACGGATGCACAACGAAAAGACAGACAGAACGACTAGTCACACGCCTACGTCCGGGAACAGCCGGAGAGTGTAAGAAAACAAACATGTAAATCAGCCTGGCAGGGCTGTCCACCGAGAAAATCCTGAAGACCTCCAAACGTAGTCCGTGGGCTGTGGGAGCCCTCTGGTACACTGGGTAGGCTGCCAGGCTGCCTCCAGCGGGTGGAGCATCACCTCAGGGAACTCTGTCTCCAGCTGGGTCCGCCTCAAGGATCTGCACAAGCATGGACACGGCCGAGTGGTCACAACCAACTGTACAACTGTGTATGACTGACATCACAACAGATACTATGTGTTACATGATTGTTGGTATTGTTTCATTTCTCATACGGTTTCATCCCTCTTTACTAGATGGATTCAACATCTTAGATTTTGGTAAATTGTAATCTGAAGCCGGGTATGTACCTTGAGCTATCTTGGAGTGTGAACAAGCTGGTTCCTTGCTAGTTTGTCTTGTGTCCGGAGAATATTGTAGTCAAATGAGCTCGTCTCGTTGACCAGTCCGGAGCGTGTCAGAAAATCAAAGTTAGTATGTATAAAATGTTTGAACCTGTCGAATATCTTTGGTTTACTTCCTGTGTCCTAAAGAGACAAACTAAAAATCACTCTTAGGAGGTTGGCGGACGTCTCAAAAACAGGTCCACGCACCGATGAAAATATGTTACTACGTAACCCAAAAGGATAAATTTGTGAGAGGTGTCGAGTTCGACATCCCTCTTGACGAGGACTGTCTATTGTTTGATGTCATTTTTGTATGATGCCGTAACATCCTGGTTACGGCTTCCTGGTTGTTCGGAAAGGCCTGTCTTGGGATTGCATTTCCGTCGGATGTCTGTTTGAGGGCAAAAAATATCATGGTGATGGCCTCTAAAATCACGACTATTGTATTGTTGGGTGAAACCGACAAGTTTCCGGCACACGTTCCATCTCAAAAGACATTGACGAATCACGAACGCTCTTGACGCGCCTGAAGCCAATGGATGTCATGATTAGCGTTCCCCACCATGCTTTCCACTGTACAACGACTAGCGCAAGTTATGATGAGTGTCTGGCCGTCGCGGATCTTGCACGATCGTGTAGGATCCGCGGTGGCCAGAAACTACATGATGTCTTTGAGCCTTTCGATTTTTGCAAGGAAGCTGCAAGAAAAATCCTGGAAAATTTCTCTCGTGACTCCGATAGTTTTGGGCACTCTTTGTTGAAACGTGAGTGTGCAGGCCGAGTACATGAGATACTGGATTTCGACGATAGCGGGTCCTTGCATGTCTACGGCTCGGTAATAGGCATAAAGTGGACATGATAACTTGAATCCAACATTTCTGAGGTACCAGAACCTAAAGCAGGAACCCACCATCGTCATGATCTAAACCCGTCACTTCTTTTATAGGCGAGTCGAAAACCAAGGTGTTCTGTTGTATTTGCCCAACCCAAAAATACCCGAAAAAGGTCGCGGTCATCTGAAGGTGAGGAATGTTGATCGAGCCGCGTCGAATGAATGCTCGTTTCTGCTCCCGTCGTCGCGGCTGTCTGCATGCAGCCGCGATCCTGCAACGCTCTGCCCGTGAGGCTCAGAATCAGAGCATCATCAGATAGTTGCCCGAGCACAGAAGTTTGTGCGCAACCCAACCTGCGCGGAGGTCATTGGCCACCACTGCGCAAAAGATTCCCGCGCATCACGGCCTCGTGAAAAATTTTCGCGCTCCCTGTCAGCTGGAAGGCCGTTCCATAGGATCTGTCGCACAATGCGCCGGCGCGAGACGTTGCCCCGCATGGGCAGCCAGTGGCCCACCGGCTGTTTCCAACGGCATGGGCCATGGCCCGTGTGGATGGCATGGGCCATGTTCCGAAGATGGCATGGGCCATGGTGCGTGTGGATGGCATGGGCAATCAGCGGTTTCATACTTGTGTCCGTACATGGAATTCGGTGTCTCCCGCCACTCGGTCTTCCCACTGGAAGAGCAGATAGGTTAGGAGTGACATCATATTACTGTACGGCGGAAGTGCGTGGTATGTGCATGGTCACATTGATGGGCCACACGGCATCCGGAGGGTGGCACAAAACGACTCCCGTCACGCCATTGCCATTGCTAGTGGGACGTCGTTCACGGCCCGTCGCCATGGCACCAACGTCGTCCACACCACCACCGTACTGTCGCTTGGTGAGCCGCCAAAATCCACAATCCCTTGTGATGGGACCGTTCGCGGACTAGCGCCACGCATTTTCTCTCATACGGAGACGGAATGCGATGAAAAGACGCCGTCCGTCACTCACTCTACGCCGTCTTTTTTCAATCCAAAAAGACTACCACATCCTCCCCCTGCATATCTCGAGAGTCGGTGGCCGCAAGCCAACGGCACACATCGACACACTACGCATCCGTGCGTATCCCTTGTTCGGACGTTTCAGCGTCGGAAAACGAACACAGACCAACACAAGGCGCTTGCAGCCCGAGAACGGACCGTCCACATACTCTCATCTCATTCTTCCCTTTGTCCTCCTGCGAATGCCGATCTGGCGTTTGCTCAAGCCTCTGGGTCGGCCATTCACCTCGTCACGCAATCGAAGTACGTCGTCTACCACGCAGCACGAGGCGTCCGAAAATCAGCGGTGCCCTCGCGCTTCAATTGAAGCTGGATGCTCGCGTCCACCTCCGTCTTCCACTGGCTACAGGAACAACCTGTTGCATGTGGGTTTCCAGTGTCGCATGTTGCGACTCGCCCTGAACATTCTCTTTCGAAAACTTGAAATTTTTACGTCCTCAGTCAACTCGTCAGGGCTTCGATTCTAGGCAGAGGCCAACCTGCTTCTTCACGTTTTTCCAATTGTCTCCAAAGTGTCTCGGAACACTCGGCGTCCCTACCTCATTCGTCTCACTTCCCGTGTGATTCAACTTATTCATTGACGCTCTGACTCAAACCGGGTAATTTCTTTCATTTCACCATCGCCTGCAGGACGTGTTGAGTTACAGGCACGCCCGGCCGCCAACTCCGCTTTGGCACCATGGTATCGCTCCTCCTGTCAACGGGCTTTGCCACCGGATGCTGGGTGACCCATCTGAGACTCTCCGCTTCTGCCTCTGCCACTCTCCCGGCTTGTGGCTCTACCCGGCTGTCAAGACCTACTTCGGCTCCGTCACATACGTCCAGAAGCTCGCCCTGGCGGCGGCCGCCTTCCTCGACGCCGAGTATAATGAGCCTATTGCTTTTGGCTGCATGCCTGGCCGCCAGGCCTTCGGATTTGCTGCTGCTGGATGGTCACAGGAGGGACACTCCCATGAGGCAGTTTTGGGAGTAGTCCCAAGGCATGTCGTCGACCCTCTCATGATGGGGCGGGCGGCCAAGATGATCGCCAGCCTCACGTCCGACGCGCTCTGCGCCAGGGCAGAGGCGGCCAAGGTGGCCGACGAGAGGGAGAAGCTGTTGCTGCAGGCGGCTGAGCAAAGGGAGCGCATCGCAGAGCTCAG
>SZWC01018669.1:18589-28986 GCA_023375785.1 Penium margaritaceum
GCGCGCGCGCGTGCGTGCGTGCGTGCGTGCGTGCGTGCGTGCGTGCGTGCGTGCGTGCGTGCGTGCGTGCGTGCGTGCGTGCGTGCGTGCGTGCGTGCGTGTGTGCGTGTGTGTGCGTGTGTGCGTGCTGGGAATGGTGTGGGAGGGGCACCCATGCACATATGTGGCGTGTGTGTTGCACATGCGATGCATATGCAGGTGGCGCTGTTGGCGTCGCAGTGCATCCAAACGGACCCCGAGGCACGGCCCACCATGGCCCAGGCGGTGGAGGTGCTGCAGGGCGTCCAAGGGCTGCGTCTCGACTCGGCCTCGTCCAAACCCTCCACCCCGGTGCGACTTTGTGTGGGTGTGGGACAGAAGGGTGAATGGGTTTGACTTTGGAGGGAGAGGGAGGAGGGGGGGGGGGGGGGGGGGGGATTTGGGCTGGGGTGGAGGGGTGGTGCCTGTTTTCTGAGGTTTTAGCGCTTGCGATGGCCTGGCTGGGGTGGGGCCTTGTTCTTGGGCTCTCAACCCCACCAGCTAGTGGGGCACATGAAGGCGCACGGAGAGATGTTCAGCATGGTGAGACGGTTCTCAGTATTGTGCGCAAAATGTTTGCTTTGATTCAAACATAACGTCTGAGGATAGGGGGAGGGAGGGAGGCGATGTGTAGTATGGAGAGCAGCATTGATGAAGGTATGATGCTGTGGTTCAGTGCAACAACGCAAGTGGCACTGAAGAGGAAGGCAGTGGTTTTTCATGTCTGAAGCAGTTTTAGAGCGAGAGCTGACTTGCGGAATGGTTAGGAGGAGGGGTGCCAAGGGGAGGGGAGCGACTTTGGAGGCAGGCTGCTGCTTGTGGTGGCTTCAACTTGAAAGGTGAAGTGGTATGAAGTGGGATGAAGTTGGATGCGTGGCGGTTGCTGTGTATGCAGGCTGCACCTGGAAGCAAACAAGCATGAGCCTTGCTGTCTTGCATGGCATCTCGGGCCAACGATACCAAACCATTCCAAATCGAGGGAGTGCAGCTTTTGATCCCTACTTTTTGCTGATCCCAACCCTGACTCGTCTGATTCAAGGGCTTGCCACTCCCTTCATTGCTGGAGCCTGCAGCGGTGTGGTTATGACTGGTGTGCCAATGCTCCAAGGTGCAGTAGACGAGGCTCGTGCATTGCACGCACAATGTACCGCGCTGAGGAGGCTTAGTCCATGCTTGCCGGCTTACCTCGTTGCTTAGACGAGCCACGTTAGTTAGGAGGAACCAAATCAAGCCACACGTGCTTTGTCTTGTGCTGGATCAATGGTGCATAGGTGGAAGACGCAGATGGCTCACTAGATTGGCATCCATGGACACTACTCCACTCACTGACCTGTTCACTGTATGATGTGGACGCCTGTTTAGCCTACCGGGGAGACAGTTAACATGTAGGGCGGAAGTGATGTGTCATGTGAGTCCAAAATATGCCTCGAGCACATTCTTGCGCATGTGAACACCGTTCCTTGCATGATTCCACTGAGGGGTGTTGCTCCATTGCCTGCGAATAATGGATGTAGTCGAGAGGTCATATTGTGTGCCTGAGATGACTCACACAACGCCATATCATGCTACACAGGGCAGGCTTCAAATGTGCACAGGAGAGTTGAAGCGTGGGACGGTGACAACATGCTTTTGTAGGAAACAGAGTAAGAGGGTGACAGATTTCATGCAAAGTTGAGCACATTTTCAGGGAGCAACATGCACACGTGACAACCCTTCACAACATGCAATGCATGTTTCGATACGTCACTAGTAAGGACTTCCATAAAACGGTGAATGTGCTGTCGTGTGTGTGGAAGACACGCATGCCATCATGTTAAAATTTGTGCTCTAGTTATTGGAAAACAAGTGATTCATTGAAGTCGCACTGCAACGGACGTGGTCCGTTTTGTGACTAACTGTAGAACCGAAACGTAGGCCCTCAGAACCATTGTCAAAGGAGAGCACGTGAATGGTCGCCTGAACTGTTTTGGCTAGGACGTACCTCGCCTAGAACGGACATATTCATATGGACGACTGAGCAGCTTGTATGTTATCAGAATCATGTTGGTTTTTGTTTTGGAGCTGGTAGACTCACTGTTAAACATTTTTCATTAATCTAGTTGGTGCGTTGGACAAATGGTGTACGTATGTTGCTCACTCTCATTATGTTCAATAACTCTCATAACTTCAAATATTTCCTCGATGTTTTCCACTTTTCCTAGCACCATCTACCATGTTATGTTCCTTGAAACACACCTCACACAAAATATTGCTATGGGTGTTTCTCAAGTCCCTCATTGTACCACAACGGTAGAGAGAACACCTCTATAATCTGTCACATAGCAAGTAGCAATAGCCTCAGAGACTTTTGGCCCGGGCCGGACTTGGCATGGTGGGGCGTACAAATAGTAACATCTGAGGTGATGGCACACGCCACAGATTTATGTGGAAGAGCATTGCCTAGGCGTTGTCAAGCATCGTCAGGAATTGTCCATGAATTGTCAAGCATTGCCAAGAATTGCCTGTGCAATGCCAGGTATTGCCAGGAGTTACTAGGCATTACCCAATCATTTTTAGGCATTGTTAGGCATTGCCCAGGCATGGCCATGCATCACCAAGACATTGCCATGCATCCCCAAACATTAATCAAGCATTGACAGGCATTGCCGCACATCTCTTGGAATTGCAAAGCATTGCAATGCATTTTCAGGCATTGCCTTGCATTGCCAAACATCACCTATACATTTCCATGTTTTGCCAGTGCATTTTCAGGTAGTCTCAAGCATTTCCAAGCATTGCTAAGGTATTGCAAAGCATTGCTAGACACTACCTAGGCATTTCATGGCATGGCAAGGCATTGCCTAGGCATCGCCACACATTATCAACTATTGTCAAGGATTTCCCATGCATTGCCCGGCATTGCTAGCAATTGCCTCGAGCTACCAGGCATTACCCAGGCATTGCCAGGGATTACAAGGCATTGCTTAGGCATTTCCCAGTCATTGTCCAGCATCACTACACATTACCAGAAATTTCCTAGATATTACCGTGTACTGCCAGGTATTGCTAGCTATTGCCAGGCATTCCATGGCCATGCCAGGCATTGCCAACCCATACCACGCATGGCCAGGAATTTTCAGAAATCACATAGACCAACCAAGGATTCATCCGAGCTTTGCTTGTCACTTCTAGACATTGCCATGCATAGCCAAGTACAAGGTACTGCCGAGCATTGCTAGGAATCGGTCGGCATTGCCCTAGAATTTCTATGGATTGTTTCACATTCCTCAGCATTTGATTTATTACCAGACATTGCCAAAGAATTTCTAGGCATTCTCATGCATTTCCTAGGCGTTGCCATGCGTTGCCAAACATTGGCTAGGCATTGCAAGGCATTGCCAGGCATTGCGCATCCATTACTAGGTATTGTCCAAGCTTTGCCCAGGCATTCTCAGGTATTACCTAGGCATTGCAAGGAATTGCAAGGCGTTTCCAGGCATTACCCAGGCATTGAAAGGCATTGCCCGGGCATTTCCACTCATTGCCGAGGCATTGCCAAGAATTGCCAGGTATAGCCAAGCATTGCCGAGGATTGTCAGGCATTTCCTAGACATAGTCAGACATTGCCAAGCATTGGCCAAGCATTAGCACGCATTGCGTAGACATTGCAAGGCATTGGCAAGCATTTTCAAGGAATTGCAAGTCATTACCACACATCGCTACGAATTGCCTAGGCATTTCCCATGAGTTTCCAAGCATTGCCAAGCATTTCCTAAGTTTTACCGGGCATTGCTAGGCATTGCCACGCATTGACAAGAATTACCAGAATTTGACAAGCATTGCCAGGCATTGACGAGCATTACCTGGGATTCTCCATGATTTTCAAGCATTGCCCAGGCATTTCCAAGCATTGCCAGTCATTACCATGCATTTCCGAGCATTATCCATGCATTGCCAAGGCATTTCCAGGCGTTTCTCAGGCATTGCCAAGGATTGCGATGCATTGCATGGAATAGCACTGACATTGCCAGGCATCGTCCATGTATTATGAGGCATTTCCCAGGGATTTCCAAGTATTGCCTATGCATTTCCTGGACATTGCCAAAGCATTTTTGGAAATTTCCAAGCCTTGTCCATGCCCAGACATAGCTAGGCATTTCCAGGCCTTGTCTACGCATTGCCCAAACCTTGCAAGGCATTACAAAGCATTGCCAAACATTGCGTAATGGCCACGAGGCATTGTCAGGCATCAGCTAGGGATTGCCAAGCATTATCCTGGCATTGCAAGGCATCGTACGGACATTGCCAAGCATTGCCGGGTGATTCCAAGCGTTCGCCAAGCATTTTCCACGCATTGCTCAGTCGTTACCAGGGCATTGCCAAGCATTGCAAGCCATTGACTAGGAATTACCAGGAACTATCTAAGTATTGACCAGGCATTTCCATGCAATGACAGGTAATGCAAGGTATTGTCAAATATTTCCCAAGCATTGCAGATGCATTTCCATGCATTGCCCAGGTATTGCCTTGCATTGGCGAGGCGTTGCCAAGCAATTTCCACACATTGGTAGCCATTGTCAAGCATTGCCTGTCTTTGGGAGCATTTGCCCAGGCATTCTTATGCATTCCCTGGGCATTGCTAGGAATTTTGAGGGTATTTCCAGGCATTGCCGTGCATTGAAAGGCATTTCCTAGTAACTGTCCAGGCATTTCCAGGAACTACCGTGCATTGCCTAGGCATTGCCGAGGGAATTTCATGCATTGCCAAGGCAAACTCAGGCATAAGGCATTACTAGGCATTGTCAGAGAGTTTCCAGGCATTGACTGGACATTTGTAGGCATTACCCAGGCTGTCATGCATAGCAAAACATTGCCAAGCATTGTCGAGGCATTAAGATGCTTTGTCCAGACGTTGACATGTATTGCCTACCATTGTCTTAGCATTGCTACGCATTGCAATGCATTGCCAGGCATTGTCCGAGCACTGCCCTGGAATTTCTAGGAATTTTCAAGCATTTAGAAGGCATTGCCAAGCGTTGTCTAGGCATTTCCATGCATTGCTAGGCATTGTCCAGGCATAATCGGGCACTGTCCAGGCATTGCCTGGAATTATGCAAGCATCACCTAGTATTGCCCGGGCATTGCCAAGTAATGTCTGTGCATTTCTAGACATCGCAAAGCATTGTCCGACATTATCCAACCATTGCGAGGAATTTCCCAGACATGGCCAGGCATTGCAAAGCTTTGCCAAAGCATTGTCGAGCATTGCCAAAAACTGCCCGATGTTACCCAGCATTGCCAAGCATTGCCCAGGCATTGTTATGCATTGTCCAGGCATTGGCAGCCATTGCGCGAGCATTGCCTGGCATTGCCAGGAATTGTATAAGCATTGCCACGCACTGCCAGGAATTACGAGATACTCCAAGGTATTCAGAGGCATGCCTAGGTAGTGCCTTTCACTTCCAGGCATTGCCCAGGCATTGCTATGAATTACCAGGCATTGCCAAGAATAATCAAGCATTGCCTCAAGATTGCCAGGCATTGCCAGGCGTTACAAGACATCGACATACTGTGCTTGGGAAATACCCAACCATTGTCGAGGCTTTGTTAGGCCTTGCCAGGAGCTGCCACGCATTGACCGGCATTGCAAGGCATTGCGAGACATTCCTTGCCATTGCCACGCATATTCAAGGTGATGACCAGGCATTGTCTAGGCATTGCCATGCAATGCCTAGGAATTGCCGAGGCATTGTCAGGAATTACCCACACATTTCAAGACATTGCAAGAATTTTCAAGGGAATTGCCAAGGAGTTTCAAGGAATTTCCAGGCATGGGCTAGCTATTGCCAAGCCTTGCCTAGGTATTGCCACGAATTGCAAGGAATTGTCAGGAATCTGACAAGTCCTTGGCATCTGTCACCAAGCGACTCGATCCTTGCGGCTTTGCTAGCCATTGCTAGGCATTTCCAAGCATGGCCTAGGTATTGCGAGGCATAACACATGCATTGCCATGAATTTTGAGGCATTGCTACGCATTGTCAAGGAATCAACAAGGTATTGCGAGACATTGGTAGGCATTGGCAAATATTGCTAGGCATTACCCAAAAAAGTCATTAAATGCCTGGGAAATGCCACACATTGTCAAATACTTCCACACATTGCCAGGTGTTATGAGGCATTAACCAAGAATTGCCATGCATTCCCAGGCATTTCCCGAGCATTTCCAAGCATTGCAAGGCATTGCCTGACATTTCACAAGTATTGCACGGCATTACCCAGGCATTGCCAAGCATTGCTAAGGCATTGCAAGACATTTCCACGTATTTCTCAGGCATCTCAAGGCATTTCTACGTAGTGTAAAAGCAAGCTAGGTATTGCCTAGGCACTGCGAGGCATTTCCTGGGCATTACCAGGCATTGAATAGGCATCGCCCAGGCGTTGGGAGGCCCAGGCATCGCTTAGACATCGTAATGTTGACGGTTGTGTCAGCTAGGGAGAGTGTTGGTGTGTGTGGCTTCCACCCGTCACGAGCGACGGCCAGGAGAGCAGGGGTACAGGAGAGTGCGACGACATGGTCCCCGATGCGGACCCGGAGGCACCGGTGCGTCGGCAGGTGGTGGACCACCCACTCGGAGCTGACCGACGACTGCCCTGGCATTGTGGATGCTGTCTCAGACCTCCTGCAGTTTTTCTGCAGCATATGTTTGATGCGGACGCAGCTAGCGCCGGAGCACCGACGAGTGGTGGCTCCATCCACCAGCAGCTGCCAGAGAGCTGCCACGACGCCCTGGGTCCTTGTCGGGGTGCTTTGCGGTTTTTCTGCAGACGCTAGAGTTTTCTCGGTGGACTGACTCTTGAGCCCGATTTGCATGTTTTGCATTGTCTTTCCACCAATCGCTGCCGGAATTATGCGTGTTACCAGTCGTAGCGCCAGGCTTGAGATTCTGCATCTCTAGGTTCAGTCGGCGTAGCGTTCTGATTTGTCTGCGCAGAGTTAAGGCCAAAACAGTGTTTTTGGGCCGGTTTTAGGACAGACCTCGCATTGCCGCGTGCAACACCCATCGTGCACCGCAGCAGGTATTTATGCTATGGACTTGTCATTTGTTATCTAACTCTGCGATCATATTCAGATTTGAGCTTCTTGACACTCTGTGCGTATCCCTACCTAGACCCTTGCAGCTTTTTGCCTCTAACTTGTGACCGTTGTCATACGCTGACCTAGCGCTGACACCTAGTGTCGCGGCAAGTGGTTAGGAAGGTTCCTAGAAGTTTCTCAGGCTGAGGGAATTTGGGCAAATTGCCCCAACCCCCAGTGTTTCGTTCTAGAAGTTTCTTACAACTTCAACACCTTCTGGAAAGGTGGACAAAAATGCCGTAGACTATATTGATTTTTCGATATTGTTGGTTCGACTTCTTGATGGCGCTAGACTTTCATAAAGAAGCACCTTGATATTGTCGAAGCATCCCGACTTCTCGACGAGGCTTCTCGAAACAACCATTGACTACGCGAATTCACACGTTTCGCTCAACTTGAGCGCCGAGGCCCCAAAACATGCGGCATTCTGATACAAACTCACTTGACACTTGTCATCAGAGTACATTTAGTACTCAATACAAAGTATCCATTTGTCTCCAAACCTTGAATCTATCTTTTGTTCCACACTTCATCACCCCTGTGAACTGCGTTTTGCTCCGCATAATAGGGCCCCGAATCAGAACCCTTCTAGAACGCGGTTAGCAAAATGGCAATCGTTTGCAAGTTTCTCCCGCACAACCGCGATTGCGCCATTTTAGTAGCGATACTCGTTTATAGATTGACCGCGAAGTCTATCATCGATAAAATCATCTACGACTACATGGATGAGTTATCGTTGAAATTTATTGACGTTATAGTTCTAAAGCTGGGCTAGCGCGAGTTCTAGAGCTATGTTTTCAACGATGCCATGAGCATGGATGGAAGCCAAATTCGAGTGAAGGATTAGCTGCGATGGTACGCATGTGCCTTAGCATTGAATGCTTGAATTTTGAGGATTTCAAACCTCGCCGGAGCTCGCTCGGACTAGTGGAAGGCCGGCCACTGTACGTTTTGTCCCGTGGGTGTTGTGATGTTGTCAGTCATACACAGTTGTACAGTTGGTTGTGACCACTCGGCCGTGTCCATGCTCGTACAGATCCTTGAGGCGGACCCAGCTGGAGACAGAGTCCCCTGAGGTGATGCTCCACCCGCTGGAGGCAGCCTGGCAGCCTACCCAGTGTATCAGAGGGCTCCCACAGCCCACGGACTACGTCTGGAGGTCTTCAAGATTTTCTCGGTGGACAGCCCTGCCAGGCTGATTTACATGTTTGTTTTCTTACACTCTCCGACTGTTCCCGGACGTAGGCGTGTGACCAGTCGTTGTGTCTGTCTTTTCGTCGTGCATCCGTAGGATCAGACGGCGCTCTGTTTGGACGCTTGTGCGCATGTTTATGGCCAAAACAGTGGNCACCCGCTGGAGGCAGCCTGGCAGCCTACCCAGTGTATCAGAGGGCTCCCACAGCCCACGGACTACGTCTGGAGGTCTTCAAGATTTTCTCGGTGGACAGCCCTGCCAGGCTGATTTACATGTTTGTTTTCTTACACTCTCCGACTGTTCCCGGACGTAGGCGTGTGACCAGTCGTTGTGTCTGTCTTTTCGTCGTGCATCCGTAGGATCAGACGGCGCTCTGTTTGGACGCTTGTGCGCATGTTTATGGCCAAAACAGTGGTTTTGGGCCGGTTCAAGTTTGACAGGCACCGCCGTGTGCGCCACCCGCCGCGAGCCACGGCAGCTGTTTATGTTGTGGACCTGTCATTTGTTATTTCTCTGTGCATTAACTTCAGTTGAAGCTTGAGATACAAGTGCACATGTCTCTCCCTACCCTTGCTGTCCCTTGCATGACCTGTGTGTCAACCAGCCAGACCCGTGCTGTCAGGCTAGCAAGCAGAAAGGCTAGGAAGCTTCATGGAATCTTCTCATGGTATCAGAGCAGGCGAGCCAGTGCTCGTCGTGCTGCGCAGCAGAGACGCAGCAGCTGCAGTAGCAGTGAGCAGCAGCAGTGGCAGCAGCCCACAGCAGCAGCAGCAGGTCCTGGTTGGACCCATCACCACCCTGAGTCGCTTGAAGCGACAAGAGCACGCAGCGACGCATATGCCATCATCCTGATGCNCCTTTTGTAGGTGATGACTCCAGCCGTGCAGCTTCCTGGAAGCCGCACGGACGTGGAGGAGCCGCAGACGACAAATCGCGTCAGCCGCCATCCTCTCTTCACCCGCCTGTGCCGGACTCAAATAGCCACCAAAAGTTGCGCGCTATGGCTCGTTGGAAAGCTTAGATCTAAAGCTTTCCATCACGCCCTTTCTTGCCTCATTTGGAGCTCTGTAGCCTCCAGCATTCACCGTTCCGCATCACTGATTTGAATTTTTCATTTTTTCGGCCTGAGCACAAAATCAGGTCGTTTTGGCCTTCTTCCCCACTTTTTGAAGACGAAAATTTCACCATTGTCTTCAGCATCCTCAGACGCCTCTGTGGTCCAAATTTCACTTCATTTGGACAACCTTCAATTTTTAGTGGTGAAAACTTAAATTTTTAAAATTTCAGCACTTAGCCAATTTTTGGTCAGAAGGTCGACTTTTGCCACTGTCCTAAATCGGCGAGAAACGCTGACGGTTCTGCGTTCGGACGACTTTTGCACCGCCTCAGTATGGAGCCAAGCAGCTCCAAGGGCAAGGAGCTGGAGGACACCATCACGAGCGGGGGCCGCAGCCCATGCTCAATGGCGATTGACTTCCTGCTGGTGGAGCAGTCGTCACTCTGCCAGTGCCAGGATGAGCAGTCAGCTACGCTGCGACAGATCCGCGATGCCTTGGTCTCTCTGTCTGGGACACCGGGACATCAGCCCAGGAGAAAGAGAGAGGCAACCCCATCAGCCCAGGAGTCTGCTGGCCCCACTGCCGCCCCTGCGCAGAGACGAGAGTCCATGGTCGAGGAGTGGGATCAGGCGCCACCTCCCACTGGGGAGGACGCGCTTCGCCGGCTGATGGAGCAGATGAGGAGCCTACGCATTGAGACACCGGCGCCCAGTCCGAGGGGACAGCAGCAGCAGCAGCAGCAGTAGACCGACCCGTGTCAGATCTCGGGTGCCGCTGGAGGAGCAGCGTTGATGCCTTTCATGCCCTTCCCACGCCCGCTCCTAGCACCACCAGAGGTCCAGCTCCCCACGGAGCGACGACCCAAGGACTTCGAGACTTCCCCGCCTCGCTACGACAGCAAGGCGGGGTTTGACTGTTGGGAGGTGCTGTTTCAGGTATGGGCAGACTCAGAGGGAGTCTGGCCCTACTACCACAGCCAGTACCAGACGGCTGATCCGCTCCAGTCCCAGAC
>SZWC01018670.1:6281-19401 GCA_023375785.1 Penium margaritaceum
GGGGGGGGGTGGGGTGTCTGGGTGTGCGTGTGGGTGGAGTCGGGAGTGTGTGCGCGTTTGTGTGCGTATACTTTGCGTTGATTTTGGCTTGCTTTTTGTTCGCGTCGCTCGCCAGACTTTGCTTGCTGGCTTGTTTGCTTGCCTCCTCACACTCCAGCAATGCGAAAGCTACCCCTCCATGGCTCCCCTCCGCACCTCGCCTCCTGCCCTCGCGCCCCGTCTTCTTTCCCTCAACTCTCCCCAAGCGCTGAGAACTTAAACCGGAAGGAAACACATGGCTAGCCCCCTTCAATCTTCATCCCCTTCTCCCCCACTCCTTACCACCGTCTCCTCTGCATCCGAATGCACGTACCTCTCTTCATTTTCTCTTTTTCGGTTTCTTCTATTCCTTGCCGTTGCAACTCTGTGAATGAAAGTTCAGCCTTCGACTTGTGCTCCAGAAGCAGCCACGACATCTGAACAAAAGGCCGGAAAAAGCAAAAGGTGAAATTTTCATAGGCGGGAGCAGTGGCTTCAACTCAACACTTGACGTAACAGCCATGGCTTCCATTTACGGCTTCGGCCACTCTCTCATGCAATCGTAAAATCTCGACTGTTTCGAGTGTCGTGCGGAGAGCCACGAAAACGCGTCTCGAGGAGAACGAACATGAAACGTTCGAACAAGGCGGGATCTTTTTTCAATTCTGAGGCCACGGATCGTTGCTTTCTTTGTAGGGGGGCTACCTGAGCACCAAAGGAGCCTGGGGGTTGAACTCGCCCCCCCCCCCCCCCCCCCCCCCCCCCCCAGAGATTATGGTACGGTGGCTTCGAGAGGCTTAAATTATCCCAATATGTATGAATAAATCATCCAAAAAAAATTTATCAATTAATTCTAAGGATGAATTCCAGAAAGGAGCCTATTTCGGACCCCCCCTTGACGCGGACTGCCTATCGTCGGACGGCGTGCCTGGATGATGTCGTACCACTTCCTGATTTTTTGGAGAAGCATTTTTTGGGAGTGATCTCCCATCGGATGCCCGTGTGAGAAGGAAAAACGATCATGTTGATAGCCGTCAAATTTGCCATCACACGAGGCAACCGTGAGCAAAACCGACGAATGGAAAAAGAAGAAACCGTTTTTCGGTTTCTGACATACATCGCCACTGGTGAGACGTTGAAAACTACTAGAGCAAAAAAAAAAAAAACCGACAAATCAGAAACGCGTTACACACATCGCGAGCTAATGAGGACGGGCGCATGTTCCTCACGATCCGTTCGTCTTATGGTTCTCGTTGTTCATGCACATATGGGCAGTGTTCGTCGATCCATGTGAAGCAGAAATTTCAACGAGCCTGCACTATGGACACCAAGGTCGCCAACAAATAGCAATGTTGGCGGTAAGATCGATACATGCGATTATGGGACACCGACGGTAGCAGCCGAGTGCAAGATTGACGTGAGATCTACCATGCCCAGATGTGCCTGAGAGCAAAATTTCCGAGCTTCAAGATTTTTTTCTTATTGTTTATATGTCTCACATGATGAGTCACACATGAGTAGGCATGCATCCACATACGCTCGTGGTCGATGTGGTTCTATCCCTGATGGTCTGCATGCCTAGCTAGGAGTACTCTTGCAGGCACTGGGTTGCTTATCGTACGGAGCCACACTCATGAGTATGCTGGAGAGTGAGATAATCACGGCGGCATCTTGTCGACTGGTCCGATTCGACTGTAGGGTGGCGGCCGGGCCCCACGTCGAGCCACTTGCGTGGATGGTCCGGTAAACCAGTTGCTCAGACCTTGCTAGCCCAGAACACATACTCACTTCTTGTTGACTCGCACATTCTCCATAACAGGGTTGCTTGCCCTCTGCTCTGTATGCCACCATGGATCCATGGCGCCACTATCCTTGATGGAATGCATTATTCGACAGTTGACGCTACCTACTGGCTTCAAAACAAAAGGAACACCCTCTTTCTCCTCGATGTGGGCCTTACGTAGAATAGTGCAATCCACACTTTGCACCGGGGACATCTGCCCCAAAAATCCGTGCCCTCAAATCTGCAGCACAGTTACTCCCCACACCCACTACCCGGTGACTCCGCTCCGAAGCTCTGCTCTCCGGCGTTCTCCGCCATGTAGTCCCAATTCACTGTACAACAAATCTGTGCCGGCATTCTCTGCCTCGCAAGTCCGTGACTACCGCCCCGTAGCTCTGTTACACGGCATTCCCGCCACGCTCTTCAGCTTTGCAGCCATGCTCCCTGGTGGTCTCCTCCACATAGTCCCGCTTTGTGGCACAGCAGATTTGCAACGGCATTCTCTATCCCGTTGCTCCGCACCTACCGCCCCGCAGCTCTGTTGCACGTCATTCTTGCTACGCTGCTCCGCTCCGTAGCACAACTTTGCGTTTGCATCCTTCACCATGCAGCTTAGCTCCACAGTGCAGCTACAACCCAGCACTGTCTACATAATAGCTCTAAGACTGTAGATTACCGCAACCCTGCTGTTCGGCGGTCTCTGCCACGTAGCCCCGCTCTGTAGCACAATGGCTCTGCACTCGCATTCGCCGCCACACCGCCTCGCCTTGTAGCACATTAGCCTTTCGCCAACATTCTCAGTCAAGCATCTTCACTCCGCAGTACAGCTGCTGTTCGGAGTTTCCTGCCCAGCAGCCCAACGACCGGCCCGTGGCTCCGTGACCACACAGCTCTGTAGCCTTGCTTCCTGGAATTTCCCTCGACGCTGCTCGCCCCGCAGTACAATAGCTTTGCACCGGCATTCCCTGCCATGCAGCTCTGTACCGCACCATAGCAGCCTTGCGCCGGCACTCTCAGCCACATAGCTCAGTTCCTTAGCACAGTCGATGTCTGTCATTCTCTACCCCATCGCTCCGTAGCACAGTGGCTCCACATCTCAGCAGCACATTCTCTGCACCTCTGCAGCAGCAACATGGGTCGAGTTCGTGGCTTCTGTCTCCACACTGGCTTCTGTGTCATTACGAAGCCTATCCCTACCTTGCGGACGGCCACACGTGAGAGTTTTCACATCGAGGAAGAGGTCGTGTACTACGAGGAGCTAGCAGAGTGTGAGGTGTGGTCCTACCATAGTTGGGAGGATCCAGGTTACTACCCCGGAGAGGGCTACGACCTCAAAAGTTGACTGCGCTTGTGTAGACAAAACGAAGTATGCCGCACGGTGCCAGTCCGCATCGGATGACTCGCCAACAATATAGAACGCACTACCCACGGGACTGCCACGAGATCAACTTCACCCTCTATCACGTGTAAGCTCTCCTGTTGATGACCAATACGTCGCCCTACAGGAAGAGCTGTAATGAGAACTCATGGGTCTCCAGGTTGCTCTCACAGCACAACGTAATGTAAAAGAGAAACAACACACTGAACAAGGTGACCAGGAGACATTTTCTGGCCACATAGCAGACCTGGTCCTCAAGCATTTGCAGCCTATACTGCCCTCTGTGCCCTCCACATCTGCTTCTTCTGGCATTGGTACTGCCTTCCCAACCTCATCCGCTTTCGCATCCAACGCTGCTGGTTCTCTCACCTCCAAACCTCTCGCCAGTCGCTGCTGTTGCAGGTGCAGCCGCAGCTAAGGCACTAGCCCTATCTCCGCATAAAAAATCTGACGTCGACTCGGCACTGCCTCATTATTCTTCTGATCTCACCCTCTTTTCTTGGGAAACTCGCTTCAGTGGATGGGCCCAAGGTGAACGTCTTTGGCAATGCTACCATGAGCCCAACCCCTTGGCCAGCCCCCTTTTGCCCAACCGATGTAGAGTCCGCATGTGCTGTCCACACCCTCATAGGGGCTGGATCCGATGACCTCACTGATGAGATCGGGTCCGATATTACCAACACTGCACGTCTCACACCTGCTGACCCCATTGGCCCTTACGCTCTCATTAAGCGTCACACCACTGTTAAAGGCCACATCCCATAGAGTTTTCTCACCATGCAATTCAACACCATGTCCATGCGTGCACTTGAGACTACGGATGCCTATTGGGCCCGCAGTCTCTACCTACTACGCGACCTTGGTAAGGCAGCTCCTGGAAAGCTCCATGCGGTCCTCTCCATTGTCAACGGCTTCATTCCCAAGCTGTCCAAAAATTTTAGAGAGGTAAAGGTATCTGAGCTCGAGCATCTTGCTTCCGAGCCAGTGCCCGCTGGCGCTCCATCCGGCATTGGTGCCCTCTTGAAGTTCACCGCGTAGCGCCTCACAGACTGGTGGAGTGCTCTGCAAAACAAACACATCCATTGTGCGACCATAGCCGCTACTACCACTTAGCTCCCTTCTTCCTCTGCCTCCTCCATCCCTACACCCTCACCCTCCACACCGGCCACCTCTTTTCTCAGCCAAGGGAGACTAGGGGGTTGGTCATGATAGGGGTAAAGACAAAGGTCTCGGCAGCCCTGGCACCCGTGGTTCATCCGGCCGTGGCAAAGGGAAGGGGTTTGGCGGCTCCTCCTCTTCCACGCCCACCTCTAGCTCTGTCGCGTGCTGGAATTGTGGCGCTACTTGTCACTCTGCACCAAAGTGTCTTGTACCATAGGATAACAAACGCCTTGCATCCGCTATGCGGGCGCATTGGGCACGCACCTCCAGCAGCTTCTTGAGCTCTCCTTGTGCCATTTCATCCATAGATCCCACCAGCCGCAAGACCCCTATGCTCCCCGATGTAGCATCCTACAGCTCTGTTGCTTCACCGCTTCCACCTCCTTGTCCCTAGAGGTGGCCCCAAGGGTATGGCGGACCTGTCTTCTATGAGTCCCCAACCGTTCCATACAGTCCACCATCTGGGGCCTCTCCCATCTACTCATCTTGGTGCTCCTCCTCTAGTGTCTTCATCACCCCTGACCCACCTAAGGATGACCGCCAGCTGGACGCTGCCCTCTCTCACGCCGTCCACCAGCGTCATCTCCGTGATGAGGGAGGTGAGAGTGGGTGTATGGGGTCGGCATCACTTGTTGATAGGGCCTTGCGTGGTTCTGGATGGGGTCACGTCCAGGGGTGTCTTCCTGCTAACATCTCGTTGATTGAGGAGTAGTAGTCTATTTTCTTACCTTGTTGTCTTGCCGCCTGTGGTCAGAGTCTATCGACGCACACTGCCATCGCAGCGGTCAATGGTGGCCCTGCCACTATTTGTGTGTTGGGTGGCTTCTGGATCCTTGACTTTGGAGCCACCCATCACATGACTTCGTCGCTTGGTCTTTTTGGCTCTGTCTACTTTGTTTACACTGGCTCCGGCCAACGTCTTCCTGTTTGGGGCATTGGGGTTTTTCGCTTTGTCGGCCCCGGGAAGGGGATGTTCTTGCCTGATGTGCTCTGCGTTTCCTTCCTTGAGTTGATTCTTCGCTCTGTTAAGGCACTCGATGACCAAGGCATGGACTTCTCCTCTAGCCAAGACGTTGCCTCTATTTCTCATTGCACCACTCGCCGCATCTTGCTGCAAGCCACCCGCTATGATCGCTTGTTTTGTTTGCCTTCTTTTTTCGTTGCACCTGCCACTTCTGCCGACGTGCACGTTTCTTGTTCACTTTCTCCTGCCCACCGTAGCTACTCCACCATCGCTTGTGCCACATCCACACTGCCGCCATTGAGAGCTTACTATGTGTGTCGCTTGCGGAAGGTCTTGATGCTGAAACCTTTCTTGCTCCATGTTCCATTGACTGTCTCGACTGTCCTCAAGGAAAAATGCATCGGTCCCTATTCTCCACGTCCAAGTCACGCATCTCCCATCCCTTAGATCTCTTGCACGCTGATGTCATGGGGCCTCTCCCTCATGAGGCTCTTGGGGGGTCGATTGCTATGTCCTATGTCTTGCTGATGACTTCTCGTGCATCCGCTGGGTATTCACTCTCAAGCAAAAGGTTAATGTGTGCTCCACCCTTGAGTCCTGGCTTCCCAAGGTTGAACTTGCCTGTGGCCGCCGTCTTCGTGTCTTTTTTTGTGACCGTGGTGTGGAGTTCACGGGTCCCACTACTCTCTTCCTTGCATCCCGCGGGGTACGTGTGGAGGCCACGGCTCCCTACACACCTCAACAAAAGGTTGTCTCTGAACCGGACCCTTGTTGACGATGTCCAAACCCTGCTTTGTGCATTTGACCTCCCTCCTCTCTTCTTCTTTGGGGCCATGTCCTACATTACCTGAGTCTGGAACTGTGTGTCTCACGTTCCTCTCACTTGTCATGTCACACCTTTTGAGTATTTTTTTGGACGTCGCGTTGACCTTTGTCTTGCTCACGCCTGGATCTATGTCATTGCTATCTAGCTCCTCAAGGACCTTCAAGAAGGCACACGTAGTCCTCGTGCTCGTGTGTGCACCTTCCTTGGTGTGTCTGCCATGTCCAAAGCGTGGCGCTTCTAGGACCCCGACCGTGCACGCATTGTTGAGTCTTGTGAGGCCCTCTTCCTTGAGGACGTGTTTCTTTGAGACTTGTTCCATGTCGTTCTACCCTCTTCCCTGTCCTCGCGTTGTCGGCTTGGGGAGGATAGGTTTGTCTGTACCTCTGGTCTTGCAGGGACCCCTCCTCTCCTTGATGTGGTCCGTCCTTCCTTCAACCCTTCTTCGTCCTCCTGCTCTTCTGTTACATCGTCGTCTGACACTCCCCAACTCGTTTTATGGGTCTCCGACTGGAAGTTCTCCAGAGTTGTCACCGCCTCCTTTCCCTTCCTCCCCTCAGAGCCTGCACCAACACCCCTCAGTGCTTTGATATAGCCTATTGATGTCCACACACAATCACCACTACTTGACAGTTTTGAGTGACCTGCTCTGCAGACCTCTGAGTCCGTTGGTGTGACCAAATCTCCTACAGTCGTGCCTAAGCCATACACTTGTGGAGAAGGACATTGCTCTCTTCCACAACACTCTACCTCTCAGGCCTCTTAGTCCTCTTTGTGCCGTACTCACTCCACTGCATCTTCCACCGCAGCTGGCTCTTCTGTTAGACCTACTGGTCTGGATGCACTCGGACTGGTTTTCACTGTCATCCACCCTAACTCTACTGTGGGCTATGCCCTCGTAGCTCACGAGTTTCTTGAGGCATCTATCGCTTGCTACGTTGTAGCCTCCTTTGCGGCGAGTGACTTTCCTCGCTTCCCCCAGAGCCTACTGCTATGCAACAGGCGTGTGAGACAGCCAACGCCGACCACTAAGAGGAGACCATGCAAGAGGAGCTTACCAGCCTCAATGAACATGGAATCTTTGAACTTTTTGATCTCCCACCAAAGGCAAAGGCTGTTTTGGCCCGCTGGGTTCTTTGGCGTAAGCTGAGGCCTGATGCAAAGTGAGCCTCTGCCTACATATGCACCCTAGGGGAGCACTTTGCCTCCTTGCTGGTTGATACCCCTGCTATGTCCACACTGATGACTTTTGCAGGTGAGTGCTTGCCGAAGTCATTCGACACATCCAGTTGGGAGGATTTTTCATTGTCACCAATTACCTTTGTGTAATCGGGTCCCTGATGTACCTCGCCACCACCACCCGAGCGGATGTTGCCTTCTCAGTCAACTTCCTTGCTCAGTTCCCCCAGTAGACTTGTCAGAGACACCTTGAGGCAGTGCTACATGTCATTTGTTCTACACTTTCCACTGCACGTGTGGGACTGTGCTACTGAGCACATCCCTCTGTGATCATTGGCGGATACACTGACAGTGATTGGGCCCACGATACATACGCACACAGTCACATTGCCTACATATTTCTTGTGGTAGGACTACTGTCCCTTGGGAGAGTGGAAAACAAGGATGTGTTGTAGGCACCTTTAGTGAGGCAGAGTACGTAGCGGTTGGAGCAGGTACATGTAAAAGTGTGAAGGTGTCCGGCTTGCTGCAGTAGCTTCATGTGCCCATCTGATGCATTACACTTTGTTATGACAATCAAAGCACCAAGGCAATCAATGAGTATAATGGAATGCATCACTTGCGCACTGAGCACATCAACATTGAGTATCACTTTGTACGCGAGCGCATTGTCACTGGAGAGGTTTATGATGTGTGGGTTGACACCCATCAGTAGCATGTAGGCATTCTCACCAAAGCTCTCAGCAGTGGATGTTCAAAGCTGCTGTGCATGGTGTTGGTCTGGTGCGTGGACGTGATGTCCCTGGTTGATGTGAATGATCCTTGTCTGTCACTGTTGTTGTTGTGGTGTTGTACTGCTTAGCTCTTAGTGGTGTGTGGGGTAGTAGTCTGTGGGTCATGGGGGAGTGTTGGCTGTGACTCTAAGACACGCAAGTGACCTCTTGACTCCGCTCATACACGCACACCATCACTGTTGGTAACTCAACAACTATGAAGCCCAAGGCACACACATGGTAGACTGAGCACCTCTGGCGTCTCAGCCGAGTCCAAGATTGATGCGAGATCAACCATGCCCAGATGTGCCTGAGAGCAAAGTTGCAGGCTTCAAGATGTGATTAACATTTACAGATTTGACAAGACAAGTCACACATGAGTAGACATGCATCCAGAAACGCCTCTGGTCGATGTGGTTTTATCCCTGTTGGTATGCATGCCTAGTTAGGAGTAGTCTTGTAGGCACCGGGTTGCTGATCCTATCGGGCCACTCTAATGATTATGTCAGAGTGTGTAAAAACCACAGCGGCATGTTGCCGACCGGTTCCGCTCGACCCCAGGGTGGCGACCGGGCCCCACGTCAAGCCACTCGTTTGGGTGGCCGGGTCAACCAGTTGCTAAGAGCTCACGAGCCAAAAACACATACTCAGTTTTTGTTGACTTGCGCATTCTCCATATGTGGGTTTCTTGCCCTCTGCTCTCTATGCCTCCATGGATCCATGACGGCACTATCCTTGGTGGAATGACTAAATTGATAGTTGAGGCAACCTACACTCCAACCTCTGATTTTCCATTCCAAAATTTTCTGAAATCTTTGACCACATTCCAAAATAGTCCACAGACGTTTCTTGTCGACTTCTTGACGGCGCTCGATCTTTAAAAAACCACACCCTGATATTCTCAAAGCCCGCCAACCTCTGGACGGAGCTTCTCAACCGAGCCAGTCAAAGCGCAACCTCACACTTGTCGCTTGAACCGAGCACCGAGGACCCAACATATACCTCGTTCTCAATCTCAGCATTGTATGTATGTTCTCAACATACTCGACACTTGAAGTGCACTTAATGCAATAACAAACTATTCATTTGTCCCAAATCCTCTAATCATCTTTTGTCTTGCACCACCTTTGTTCCGCTCCCCATATCACTTGGCATCAGAGCGCAGTGGCGTACGAGGGACAACCAACACATTAACTACCTGGAGACGACCTCGCACGAGTTCTCAACGCATCTCCACTGTTTAGAAGATTGCATACTTCATGTTGAAATTTGCGAACGGAGCAAGCGCAACCGGCGACAAGCAGCAGTCCCAGACGAGCACTCCAGCTCTTGCGTGCTCTTGATCCAGAGGATCAAGAGCACGCAAACACCGACGTGTTCCGTACGAACCAGACAGCAGCGGCAACCTTCGCTGCCCCTACTGCCCGTCAGGTCGACACATGGCAGGACGGAAGGCACCGGCCGGCAAGCAGAAATCAACGAAGAATTGTACTCAAAGCTGTCGAGACTCGAGAGAATCAATACCCATCTCCTCCAACAACTCAACCTGGCCATGGAGGAGCTTTGGATTTCTCGTGCGCGCAAGCGGTGCTCACCGAGAACAATGTACGATTCTCATGTGAATCCCAGATTCAACCAGTGCTTCCTGAGTTGTTTGATCTCACAAAGGACTGACAGTCAGGATGTTGCTCACAAGTTTGGAGGTTTACTTCACCACTGCTGCGTACAACAAAGATAAGAAGATAATTGACCTCGTGGCCTTGCTTTTGCGAGGCACGCCTTTTCGTTGGTGGTCCGACCTAAAGACCATCCAATGGCAATGAGAGACCGGCGGAGCCAGATCAACGGCACACACAACTGCTCTCACATCATTGACTGTTGGATTACTACCTCTTGAGCATATTAATCCAACCCGACACGCCTCTGTTACAATACCAAAAACATGGAACAACTTCACACACACTACCCTAGCTCCTTTTAGGATGCTGAACAAGAAGTCGGATGCACGGTACAGACTCTGACTACTGCGTTTGTAGACCTGCGTGGTGGAGTACACTCGGTGTTTTCACAAAGTCATCATGAGTAGTGACCTTGTCCCCAAGGAACTCTGTTTCTACAATAGAAACGGCCTCAAGTGAGATATTTGACAAGCAATCGCCATGTTCAGCATCCAGGATGACCTTCCACAAATGATCGCAACGGCCGACCGCATTGACAGTGTCAACTTCAACGCTCAGATGCAGGAATCCAATGCCAGGCAATCCCAAAGCCACAAATCTTATCTTGGTGGAGAAAATTCACAGTCGACAGAATCCTCATTTACAATGGAGACTGATGCCATTGATCAACGTGATCAACAGCTCTGTAGGACTTGCAGAAAGCCGAGCCATGTATTGCGTGACTGTCGGAAATGGCACGAGCAAACCAAAAAAGGGGGGAAATCAAAAGTAAAAAATAGGATTCAGGAAATGACAAAGGAAAATAGTGGACGGAGAGGCTTCTCGCCAGTCAATTTTTCTGCAACGTCCGATTGCCGATCTGAGAGTCCCACTTTGTCATAGACGAGGATTCCTGAGATCACAAAGTTCTATGTGGGGTTTGAGGGTGGCCAACGAGTGATGAAGCTACGAGTTCAACCAAGGGGTTGTAAGACTCGCACAATGGTACTGACATTACTGGATGGATGACCTTCTCATAGCTTTACAAGCAACGACATCAGTTGGATGTTGGGTTTGTAGGCTAAGCCGAGAGTGTTTGAAGGAAAAACCGTCAACGGATGACTGGAGATCTGTCAACCTCACGAACTACTCAGATCGCAAATGAGAAAATTGCACAAAATAATGGTCTGGAGAGCTTGCCCAATGAGTGATCACAAAATCATCATCGGGTGAGATTTCATCTACTGGCATGAAGTGGAGTGGAGCAGCAAATCAGTCTATGATGGCAGGAAATGACATCTGTCTCTGGTCGAGTGACCCACAATGCAACAACAGTTACGGGAGGTAGCAGAGGAATTTGCGACAAGAAAAAAAAGCCAATCGATATCTCTGGACATGGCCAAGAAGTACCTGAAATGTGGGGCTCAAGTGTGACTAGTCCACATGGAAGCAAGGGAAGAGGAAGAGATCGTCACTGCCGGGACAATGACCCCGACGCCTGAGAATTTTGCAGAGGTACCAGAGGATTTTGCAATACTCATGAAGGAGTTCGAAGGGTTTTCTCCAGACAAACCACCCCGACAGTTACCTCCGCGACAAAACTTCGACCATGAGATAGACCTGAAGGCAGGCAGCAGACCAATGGTGAAAGGGATATATCAGATGAGTGATCACGAGCTGACCAAATTTAAGAAGAAATTAGACGTGATGCTTGGTGAAGGGTTCATCAAACATTCCACGTCACCATACGTGTCACGAGTATTTTTCATGAAGGAGAAAACCAGACAGATGCAGATGTGCGTGGACTACCGATCATTGAACAAGATCACCATCAAGAACCGCTATCCCCTTTTGCAAGCAGACAATTGTTTTGTCAATGCCTCCTAGGTTCTCTCATGGCTTCCAAATTATGTGTAATCCATTGGTTTTTGAAATCCAAGTTTCAATACCCAAGTTGTTCAAATCCGCGAAATCTAAAGGGCCGATGGTTTGGATGTAGCTGACGAGTTTGGATGTGTACTTTATGCTGCTAGGGTCAACAATGACAAAAAAGATGTTGACCTTCCGGCCTTGCTTTTGTGAGCCACGCCGTTGAGTTGGTGGTACGATCTAAAGGTCATCCAACAGTGGTAGGAGACCAGCAAAGCCCAAGTAATGTCTCAAGAAATTGCTCTAATGTCTTTGACCGCAAAGGTTCTACCTCTCAATCTGATAAATCCCACGTGGCAAGATTCACTGACATCACAAGAATGGAACAACTTTGCACACCCTCTTCCTCACTGGCTGTTCTTTCAGCAGCTTCGTCATCTGTCCACTGTGACAAAGTACACAGAGCTTTCCCACAAAATCATCTCCTATAGTGAAATCACTCATAATCAACTGGAACAACGACCTCTTTCAAGATAGATGTCAAGACAGTGAAGTTTTTGCATCCACGATCATTTCTACAAATGAATGCAGCAACTGACCAAGTTTTTGACATTGAGTCCAACTCTTGTTTGCAGGAATCTAATGGCTGGAGACTCCAAGGCTCAGTTTAGATGGAAGTCCCAAGAGACGGGGACCTTCAATGTGATAGATAGCAACTTCATTGATGAGTGAGGCTAACAAATCTACTTGACTTGCTCGAAGCTGAGTCGTCTCTAACGCGTCTGTCCGAAACGATAGCAGAATTCCAAGAAGGGGAGGGAGTCTCTGAAAACATCTGAGGAGTTGGGAAACGGTAGAGGGCATGACTAGATGCAAAAGCTCCTGTCAAGTTTGAAAAATCTACACTGGCCAATCGTCCATGTGAATGGCTTTCAATGCTGCTTGTGAGGGTTCACGGGATCGTAAATTCATCAAGGGATATTAGAACAACCAACCGGCAATATTGCGACGAGTACAACAGAGGGGTCACAAAAGGAGAAAAAAGTACCTGCAGTACTGGATGGGGAGACTTCTCACAAATTCACTACCAATGACATGGTTCAGAATCTGGGTTTGAAGACCAAATCAGGGATGTTTGAAGGAAAGAATTTTGACGGAGGACTACACAGCCGTTCGTGAACTACACTATGCAAACCAATCTGGTTTCAATTCAGAGAACTACAGTATGTAATGGTCTGGAGGACTTGCATAACTCATGAGCCGAAAGGCCCAGTGCAGCGATCAACATCAAAGTTTATGGGAGGAATCATCACATATCTTTGATCAAGTGATCCAAGACGCAGTGACGGTCATGGGATACAGCAGAGGAGGAAGGTGAATGGAAAGTCGCAACAACAACAAAAACAACAACAACAACAACAACAACAACAACAACAACAACAACAACAACAACAACAACAACAACAACAACAACAACAACAACAACAACAACAACAACAACAACAACAACAACA
>SZWC01018670.1:19672-35152 GCA_023375785.1 Penium margaritaceum
AACACACACACACACACACACACACACACACACACACACACACACACACGAAACTGGTATTAATGGAAATGGCTAAGTGGGACCTACGGCTTGAAGTTCAACCGTGGCTAGCACAAGTGGAGTGAGGGGATGAGAGTGATATAACTGAACCTGAAGCAACATACTCAACATCCTCAACAATGTTATCAGCCTGGACACCAGGGATGTTTTACACTCGTTCCTTGGCAGTTTACATCTATCTTCAAGGAGTTAGAAGTGGTTTTTTCTGACGTAATACTCTAAGAGTGACCTCCACAACACAGTTTCGATCATCAGATAGGCACGGTTGCAGAAAGATAATCAAGGGAACCTATTGGATGAGCGGTCAAAAACAGTCAGAGATGGAGAAACAGCTGGACAAGATGCTCAGGGGTTTATTAGGCCATCCATGTCACCATTTGTAACCTCGGTTGCATGCATAAAAAAGAAGACCGAAAAATGCAAACATGCATGGACTATAGGGCATCGAATGGCATCACCATGAAGAAGCATTACCCTCTTCTGCAAGTAGAACTCATTTGACCAACACTTGGGAGGGCAGATATAAACCAGAATTGACACATAGAGCGGCTAGCATCAGTTGACTGGACATGATAAGGAAATCGTGAAGACTGCATTCCACGCCCAGGATGGGAATTTTCATTTCACGATCATGTTGTCTAGACTCACAAACATCACAGTGAGATTCATGGCAGCCATGAACAAGATTTTAGTCCGTACCATGACCAATTATTTTTGGTTCATCTTGATGGCATCTCCATGTACAGCTGCACGCATGGAAGAACACGATGCATACATCCAAAATTTCCTTGAAGTTTCAAAAGAGATAATATTTACGGGAAACTTTCAATGTACGGCTTTGGTCACCGTTCAGTCAAGGTTTGAGGCTACATCATCGGGGATGAAGGAATCAGGATGAACCCAAAGATACTGGAGGTGGTCACTTTTTGGCCAGCACCCACCAACGTTTGGAACATCCAAGTATTGTTGGGGTTCTGTAACTAACACCGTTGATTCATTCAAGATTGCGCTCGAGTGTCAGTGCCTCTCTCCGATCTGATGTGTACAAGTCCTGAGTGTATTTGGGGATGTAGTCAAGAAAAATAGTTCAATCCTTTGAGAAAGAGGTATGGTTAATCAGGGTCATTTTGTACACCATCATATGGGTGTCTAGTTCAGTGCGATGATGTATGAAAGTTACATGAAGTTTCTGACATGGAGTGTTCGTATGCGGTGAGTGTGTGGGGGGAGTGTATCTGGAGATGGGTGCTACATGTACACTGGCACGTAATGTTTTTCTTCAAATGTGCAAGATAATGTTGGGAGGAGGTGGTTCTATATGCTGAGTGTATGGGGGGGGTGTATGGGAAGATGGGTGATAAATTTAGTACATAATGTTGTGATTTAGATGTGTAAGTGAGTAGGGGGAGGGGGGGTGTATGTGGTGAGTATATGGGGGGAGTGTATGTCGAGAAAGGTACAAAGTGTACACTAGTGTATAATGCTATGATTCAGATGTGCAAGCGAATGTGGGAGGAGGGGAGAATTGTATGTGGTGAGTGTATGAGGGGACTGTATGGGGTGATAGGTGCTAAATGTATGCTAGTGTATAATGCTATGATTCAGATGTGCAAGCGAATGTGGGAGGAGGGGAGAATTGTATGTGGTGAGTGTATGAGGGGACTGTATGGGGTGATAGGTGCTAAATGTATGCTAGTGTATAATGCTATGATTCAGATGTGCAAGCGAATGTGGGAGGAGGGGAGAATTGTATGTGGTGAGTGTATGAGGGGACTGTATGGGGTGATAGGTGCTAAATGTATGCTAGTGTATAATGCTATGATTCAGATGTGCAAGCGAATGTGGGAGGAGGGGAGAATTGTATGTGGTGAGTGTATGAGGGGACTGTATGGGGTGATAGGTGCTAAATGTATGCTAGTGTATAATGCTATGATTCAGATGTGCAAGCGAATGTGGGAGGAGGGGAGAATTGTATGTGGTGAGTGTATGGGGGGAGTGTATGTGGAGATGGGTACTAAGTGTACACTAGTGTGTAATGCTGTGATTCACATGTGCAAGTGAATGGTGGGGATGGGGAGGGGGGTTATATATGGTGAGTGTATGAGGGGACAGTATGGGATGATTGGTGCTAAATGTACAATAGTGTATAATTATGTGATTTATATGTGCAAGTGAGCATGTGGGGAGCGGGGGGTTGTATGTGGTAAGTGTATGGGAGGAGTGTATGTGGAGATGGGTGCTAAATGTACACTAGTGTATAATGCTGTTATTCATATGTGTAAGTGAATTTGGGGGGGAGGGTTGTATGTGGTGAGTGTATGGGGGATGCTTGTGAAGTAATGTGATTTCTTGGAAGGTGCCTTTTAAGGTAAGTGGAGTATTTGTATGTCCTAGAACCTCTTGTACACTCACCACATAATACCCCGTCCCCTTTCACTTCCTCCCCCCTCCCACATTCACCGGCACATCTGAGTCATAGCATTATACACTAGTGTACATTTAGCACCCATCTCCCCTCATACACTCACCACATACAATTCTCCCCTCCTCCCACATTCACTTGCACATCTGAATCATAATATTAAACACTAGTGTACATTTAACATCCATCACACCATACACTCCCCTCATACACTCACCATATGGAACTCCACCTCCCCCGCTGCCCTCATTCACTTGCACGTGTAAATCACAACATAATACACTAGTGTATGTACGGAGTGTATGGGGAGAGGTGTGCTAAATTTAAACAAGTGTACAATGTTGTGATTCCCATGTACAAATGAATGTAGGGAGAGGGAGAGGGGGTTCTATATAGTGAGTGTATGAGGGGAGTGTATGGGAAGATGGGTGCTAAATGTACACTAGTGTATAATGTTGTGATTAAGATGTGAAGGTGAATGTGGGGGGAGGGGGGGTGGTGTATGTGGTGAGTGTATGGGGAGAGTGTATGTGGAGATGGGTTCTAAATGTACACTAGTGTATAATGTTGTGATTCACATGTGCAAGTGAATGTGGGGGGCTTGGGAGGGGGGTCTATGTGGTGAGTGTATAAGGGAAGTGTATGGGGTGATGGGTGCTAAATGTACACTAGTGTATAATGTTGTGACTCAGATGTGCAAGTGAATGTGCGGGGGGGGAGGGGGGTTGTATGTGGTGTGTATGGGGGGAGTGTATGTGGAGATGGGTTCTAAATGTACACTAGTGTATAATGTTGTGATTCACATGTGCAAGTGAATGTGGGGGGCTTGGGAGGGGGGTCTATGTGGTGAGTGTATAAGGGAAGTGTATGGGGTGATGGGTGCTAAATGTACACTAGTGTAATATGCTGTGATTCAAATATGCAAGTGCATATGGGGGGCGGGGGAGGGGGTTAGGGGGGAGGGAGGGGGGAGTTGTATGTAGTGAGTGTATGGGGATACTGGTCAAGTAATGTTGTATCTTGGAAGGTGTCTTTCTGTGTACATGGGGTATTTGTATGTCCTAGAATTTTCCATCCGGTGTACGTGGGGTATGTGTATTTCCTGGAAGCTACCTTTTTGTAAAAAGGGACGCATCAGCGTCATTCTGCACTTAACCGGCACGTGTCAGTGTGCAGGTGATCTCCAAGTCCCAGTACCTGAATGACTATTTCAAGTTGTACAAGGCCTTGCACAAGCGCCAGACCTTGTAACCAACCTCAAATCCAGGAGGCTGGACCACGTAGATCTCCTCTTCTAATATGCCATGGGGGAATGTGTTGTTCACATCCATTGAGTGGAGCTCCCAGTCGTGGTGAGTAAAACATCAAACAGAGCGTGAGCGATGGTCATGCGGCCAACGGGTGCAACGGTGTCAGTGATATATACACCCTCAACTTGTGAGAACCCCTTGGCCGTCAAGTGAGCCTTATAGTGATCCAGTGTGTCATCAGGCTTCACCTTCTTGTGAAAGACCCACTTGGACTATACAGCCTTCTGCCTAGGCGGGAGGTTGACAAGCTCATAGACACCGTGCTCACGGATGGATCTCGGCTGATTCTCATAAGATTCATGCCACAAGTCTTCGTCCTGAGCTAAGATTGCCTCCTTCAACGTGCCTAGATTAGGCGTCGTCGAGGGAGAGCTTCAGGTGGCTAAGACATAGGCCTCCAGACTCATTCTGACCACGACAAGGTCGGCTGCAAAATCACAAGCAACCAAGAAATCTCAGGAGACCAACTTGTGGCTAACAGGACATGCTGGATGCACCTCAATGTAGTCTGCCTGAACACTCAAGCCAAGGGCCTTCGTGCATGTCTCGCCACTCTTAACACTACAAGTTGACCGTCTAGGCACTAAGTCAGTGATTCGCTAAGCCCTAGAGGCCAGTAGTCAGATACGACCACCGGGCTTGCGGGAGTAGCCTGATGCTGAGGCGCTTACCTCACGTTGTGAAGAAGGCAATTTGCCCATAGCCACAGGGGGAATAGGTGCATGCACGGGAGTGAGTATGAAAGAGGGAACTGACGCTTGTACAGGATCAGGTGTGCCAGAGGGGACCAACACCGGCACGGGATCAAGTGTGCCAGAGGGGTCGTGCACCGGCACGAGATCAAGTGTGTCAAAGGGGACCAACATTTGCACGGGATCAGGTGTGCCAGAGGGTTCTGACACTGGCACGGGATCAGGTGTGCCAGAGGGGACCGACATTAGCATGGGATCAGGTGTGCTTGAGGGGTGTGACACCGGCAAGGGATAATGTGTGCCAGAGGAGACTGATGAGTCTATTGGATCCACATCGACGATGGCTAGATTTTCAGCAGTCGCAGACCAGACCGTAGGTGAGGAGGCCCAAACGGACCCATCCACAGGAATGGACTCCCCCATCCTCCGGGAATCCAAACAAGTAGGAATGTGGCCGGTGGCCAATGAAAGAATACTGGACAAGTCGTAGGTGAGAGCCTGAAAGAAGAGAGCATCTCAAGACTCGTCAAGGTGATGGCGAGCAGGCTCCCAAATTGCCATGCCTTTAACCGTGGAGAGATGCCGAACGAGGTACATATGTGTCCTCAAGGTGAGACCTTGAACCCTTGCTAGTCCTCGGTATACCAGACACAGGCAAGGGACCCCCAAACGCGGACGAGACGACTATCAGCATGATGGCCAAAACCACAGCTTGTACGACGTGACATGGTCAAGAAGTGGACCATGTAATAAGTGATTCCAGACCCACATCAGGTAGGAGAAGCTCTCAAAGGCAAAGGACTCTTGAAGACTGCACTCATACCGCATGGCACGAACCACATCCTCCATGTTGTGGTTCCAACACTCAAACACACCGTTCTACTATGGTATATCAAGGGCAGAGAATAAGTGAAGAATACCGTGCTCAGCAAATTAGGCATCCATCCACTTTCGTTTGGTGAAACGAAAGTGTTCATTGCGGTCGTGGTCGCGACACATCCTGTCCGTTTGCCACTGAAGGAGATTTGCTGCATGTGTGCTGCTTGAAGGCCGTGCATGATCCAAGTCTTATGAACTGGCTCCTCACACTCCGTGGAGTGGTGAGGACCTCCACAGTTGTATCAGTGGAGAGAACTTCCACTACCACTACTCGTGGGCTGCTACTACTGCTATTGTTGTCCCTTCCTCCATCGCTTGTTTCCCTTCTTCTCTTGTGTGGCCGCTGCAACGCCCTAAGTGTGGCTGCTTGGATAGAGGAGGAGGAGGCGAAAGCGATGGAGATGGGACTGGTGAACTTGGATAGAGGCGAAGGAGGGGTCGTAGTCATTACTACAACAATTGGACTCTGTTGATGGGCGATAGAAGCCTCATGAGCTGATGTGGCCTAGAGGAAGTAGCAATGGGCCCAAGGAAGCAGCTGCAGTGACTCCAAAAACTTAGAGAGAGCCACATTGTTGAAGCCCGTAAAGAGCTTCATGTGGTCCAACCGCAACCCCGTCATGATGGTGTTGATTGTCCACAACTGCGCCCCACCACTGGTCCCAAGGCACGTGTAAAGGCGCATCACGCGCCTCCAACAGTCCGTTGTAAGCTCCGTGGAACCCTGACGGAGGGAGTGAAACTCACGTAGTTGGGTCGCCCTCGTAGAATGGGTCTCTACAACGGGAAGTGTCAGGGCCAGCTCCCAGTCCCGGCGCAGATCTGCTCCAGTCCCGGTCCCGGTCTCACCTAAGAAGGGTCGGAAGTCGACCACAGTCTCCCGCAACATAACGTAGAGGAGATTGTGTATCTCTCTTGCTGCTGTCTAGACCTGGTGAGCATCGCGAGTCTGGTACTGGCTCTGGTAGTAGGGCTAGACGCCCTCAGATTTGGCCCAAACTTGAAACAGGATCTCCCAGCAATCAAAGCCCTCATTGTTGTGGTAACGGGGTAGAGCTATCTCAGATTCCTTCGGTCATTGCTCCGTTGGGAGGGCGACCTCAGGTGCGGGAGATGGTGGGCGAGGCACAAGGATACCACCAGTGAGAGAAACCCCACCAAAAGTACATGTTACTGAACGATGTGGTTGGTCGTAATGGCGAGAACGCTACGGGGTGATAGGCAAGGACCCCAGTTGCAGCTCACGAATGTACTCCTCAAGGAAACAAATCTCGTCCTCACGTGTGTCATCCTCTATCTCCTCTGCATCCCAAGTATCAAGAAGTGATGAGGAGTGCTGAGGACGCGGTGCTGTACTGGGAATAGACTGCTGAACCGATGGTACAACTCCAGTAGTTCCTCCTGGTGTCAGCTATGAGGTTCCTTGACGACCCCTCAGTAACTCTGTGATCTCCTGTAGCTCGTTGATCTGACGCTGCAGCTAGTGATGCATCTCATCCTGCATCCAACCAAGCTTGTCAATCGCGAGTGACTGTTGCTGTGGACTCATGATGCTTGAAGAGGAGGAAGAGGAGGGGTCTCCTAGCCCCTTGCCCTTGTGACAGACCGGTGGCATCGATGCTGCAAGGTATGGGTCCAAACGTCTGTGTTATCAGAATCAACAAACGTTGTGGTTTCTTGAAGATTTGAAACACCAGGAAAAATGATGGTTCAGAAAAAAAAATTGGCCTTGTTGGTGCTGGCATCATCACCCACAATGATAACATCAGCGTAAATGTTGTCACAATGAGGTGAAATTTTGAGCGACTATGAGCTAGAGGATGCTGAATGCATTGGCAGTGGCTTTGTTAGAAAAAACTTCAAAGAGGTAAAAAACATCACCATATTCTTTTCAGTCCAAAATCCGGAATACATCTACATCTCATAGCGTTCTTTCATTTCCTAGAGCCTACAGGGCACCAAATGAGATGGGAATCAATGCGATGGATGGGGTTTTGCGAGAGCTTTCTCACGAGCCCTTACACACCAAAAATGGTGGTCATTTGGGGAAGTTGCACTCTCTCATGTCCCGGGGGGTGGTAGGTGTAACCTGAGTGAAGCGTCCGTGAACCTTCATGGACCCCTTCTCAACATCACGTGCCTCAACTGCAGCTAGAGAGGGTTGGGAAACCCTTGACTGCTCCGTGGTGATGACGTGATGCTGTAATTGTCAGAGTGTCTCCACTATTGCAATCCACTACGGCGGGTCACCGTGGCTTGGTGGGTCCTCCTAGGACCACGACTTTAATTGTGACTCTCACTGCTACTGCCACTGCTACGTCTCTCATGCGCAGCTCAGCGAGGGATGCCTTGCTACTCTGATACCATGAAAAACTGGCTGGAAGCTTCCTAGCTTTGCTGCTGCTGACGGGGCGACACAGTCGAGTCAGCTGTCGCACTAGCAAGCAAGCAGGTGCAAGAAACCGCAATAGTTTGGCTAGGGAGACGTGCAAATTCTTATAAGATCCAATAGTTTAGTAATGTAGAAATAAATGACAACTGACAAGTACACAGCATAAATCTATCCTAAAACCGGACGAAATCACTATTTTGGCCATAACTCTGTGCACATGAATCAAAACGCAACACCGTCTAAACCTAGAGCTGCAAAATCTCAAGCTAGACACTACAACTGGTCACACGCATAGGTCTGGCATTGGTCTATGGACAGACCATGCAAAGCATACAAATCGGGTTCACAAGCCAGTCCACCGAGAAAACTAAATCGACCAGAGAAAAATGCAGATCATCCTTGCAAGCACCGTGGACATCGTAGCCGGTGTCTGGTAGCTTCTTATGGATGGAGTCACCACCTGTTGGTGCTACGGCGCCAGCTGGGTCCACATCAGGGATCTGCACTAGCATGGACACGGCCAAGTGGTCACTGTAAGCTACAAAAACTGACGGAGACGACTCACATCACAATATCGAGCCCTATGAAGACCAGAGAGACAACTTCCCTGGCAGGGATGTGCCTCCCCTCATACCTATACAAGTGGACAAAGACACAAAGTACGTCATTGAGGACATCCTTGGTCATAGACGATGTGACAAAAGAAGAGAATGTCTTGTCAAGTGGCACGGCTATGATGCCATGCATAATAGTTGGGAACCCTATGATAACCTTCGCGATGTCGATCATCTGATTGACGGATACTACCGCCATCACTGGGCCACATCTGTATGCGCGTCGAGACGTCGCAATTAAAAGTGCAAGAAGTGTTACGTACCAAGTGTACACGAGTCCCAAATCTTTCCAAGTGGGCATTCCTGTCATTACACAAATAGCACACTGTGTAGCTGGGACGCCATCGTGGTAAAGGCCACCCACGTAGCGCAAGGAGGGACCGGGAGACATGGCGCGAGAAGAACGTCATTTTCCCCCGTTGTGGGAAAAAGGGCCACATAAACACCCGGTGCATCAACCCTTCTGCTCTGAGCCCTAGACAGGCCATAGCAGAGTATGATGGTGGTCTTGCTACCCGTGCCTCCATGGGTCGGGATCCATCACTTGCTATTTTTTTCTGTGGTGACATAGAGTACGACCCCGACACTCTACCGCGGGATGACGCAGATGATAAGGATAATGGTTTTGGAAGTGATGACTCTGGTGTATACTCCCCTCCTGTTAGTGATTTTGATGAGACGGTAACACAAGATGAGCACACTCAGTAGTTGGATGAGGAGGAGAGGGAGTGGGAGGAGACGTACAAAGAAGACCAAGTTGAGACAGAGTGAGGTGAGTATGCGTGCATGCACGCATGGTTTATCTTCATTCATTCCTTTTCTGTTTTCAATGGTTGTGCTTCCTTTTGTCAAAAGATCTAACACTTGGTTTTCTCACTTTGCAAGATGAACTATGCTGGACAGTGGAGTTTGAGTGCCTTAGACTCCAGGAGAAAAGGGGGGTTTTGGGTTAGGTAGAGGGTCAGGGTTAGGCTGAATGGGACAAGTTCATCGAGAGTGGGTAGGGGGGGGTGTGGTATGTTCATTCCTGGAAGCAGATATGGCGGCCAAAATCATGACAGTGAGACGGAAGTATTCTATGACGGTAAACATTGTCATCCATGGGAGCAGCTGTGCCCTGTGTGTGACATATTTCATTTCCTCCAAGGGTTGAGTCGGGAACTGTTTGAGGAGATCAGGTATCCCACATTCACTGTCTGGAGTCATTAGTCATGCATGTTTGCTTCAACAATCTTTACAAGATATTCCTTTTTGAATGACCTCTTCTCACATTGATTATATAGGAAAATTCATTGCACATAGCAAGAGGTTGTTTTGTACCATGTTGTACAAAGCTAATGTATAACAAGAATAAAACTTCAATGAGCAAGGCAGGCAGTGGACATGTCTTTGACTTTAACTTAAATTCAATACAAAGAAGTAAAGAAAAAAACACAGCTGTTAGTGCAAACATGCAATCACAAAATGTTGCTTTCTCTCCTCGTAATGTCGGAGGGATTTAAGGGATGGCACAACAGTATAGGCATAATCCAATTTAAAATGTCGTGTGCACATTCAATCACAATTATTGCCTTACGTAGAGCTTACAAGCAAGGTTGTTCAGTATGCAAGGCAGTTCAGAATCAGTGTGAAACAGAGCTGTTTAGTATGCCTCTCATGCAAGGCCTATGCTCCAGATGTAATCATACTGTGTCTGAAGTAACAGGAATTGTGGTCATAAGTAACTAATTTGAACAACGCATATGCCCTTAAGGGTGCACACCAAATCCATGGATCCACGGATCTAACTACTGATTCTCGGATCTCAGATCTATCCGCGGATCTGGTTCTTTCCTCTCGATCCCATCCAAGGAACAATGGATCCATCACCGGGGGGGGGGGATAATCTCAACAGGTCTCGTTTGAACCACGCAGAGGACCGAAGTTTGGATGTTTGAGGCATTGAACCTGGGTGAATCGCACCTTTGGTGCATGACGTGGAGGAAAGGTATATGCCTCCACGTCCAAAATGCACTTGCGGCACCGAAAATGACTCAGTACCAAGTGACGTGTTGTATTTTGCGTGGATGCGCTGTCCACACTGGTTGCAACTTGTCAAAAGTTATCTTTGCCATGTACTTCACCCATACAGCCGGTGGCTGCCGTGGCAGACAGTTTCCGAATGCGTCAGCCAGCTTCCGAGGGGGTCATCCGGTGGATGCACAAATTCCGAGGGCATCACTTCCATGCAACACGCGGTTACGTGGGATATTGTTGAAAACTTTGAGTCCTGTTTTTTGACTGGAATAAGAAAATGTTGTCCGCACAGCATAGCAAAACCCTTGTTGCACTCCTGTAAAGTGCAGTAACGAGTTCTTTCCATTTAGACAAATTTTTCCATTTTCATTCCACAGTGCCGGCGGACATGATGGCCGGCAGAGGTCTTGGCACGTTGTCCACTGTGAGCGTCAGTTGAGGACTTCACTCGTAACTTTCACAGTTACGAGACTCCTCTCCAGCGCCTCTGTGCTAGCCTCGCTGACCAGGGAGGTCTCAACACCATGACCAACGATGGCGCTGTCTGGAAATGAGACTCGCCCATTGGCTTCTGATGACAAGAATGATAGCGGCGATGAGATTCTAGGAGGGAAGCGCAAGGAGCTGGATGAAACAGGCAAACTGTCAGTGGTCTGGCAGGAGTTCAAAAAGAACCAAGAAAGGCCCACGAGCCAAGTGCAACCACTGTCCTAAGAAGTATTCCCGCAAGCATGGCTGTACTAGCAATATGTGGAAAGACATGTGCAACAAGTATCCCACAATCTACAAGCAGCTGAAGGAGGATTTTGCAACCCAATTGCTCAAGGTGGAAACATCACAGGCGGTGGCCGTACAAGCAGAAGCATAGGGCATAGTGGGTGTCAACGCGGAGAACACCATCATCGCGCGTGGTATAGCGACAGTTGGGGTTCTCTTCGACAAGAAGTATTTCCAGATGTGTGTCGTAAAACATATCATCGACAAGAACGCCAGTTTCCTCAGCATGGAGTCGTACCGGCTGTAGCAGGCCTTTGCGCACGCAAATCTAGCGGCGGTGATGCCGGGGTGGATGACCATCTCATAGCAGATTGTCCTTGCTGTATCCGCCTTTTGCATAAGGATCCGAAGGAAGGTGTCTGAGGTTAAATCTACTGTTTCTTTTACCACAGTCGGCTCGAAGAGGATGAAGTACGTAGGTGTCACAGCACACTTGATGGAGGACTGGAACATCAAAGCAATTGCACTGTCTTTCCCAATTGTGCCTGAAAATCCTATTGCGGTGAGGATGTTTGAGGTGTTCTCTACGGCTTTGAAGTCTTGGGGCTTGTGGGACCGTATCTTCTATCAAATTGTGGACAGCTAGAGCACCAATGATGCCATGATAGACAACTTCATCTTCCCAACTGCCGACTGTTCCTTTGAGAAGGCCAGGCATATCAGATGCTTTGGCCACGTCATGAATCTAGTTGTCAATGATGTCATGAACATCGATGCTGTTGCCGAAGTCATCGCATCTCCACATAGCATCGCAGTGTTTGTTTCACTATCCACACCACGTGAGCAGTCACTTGTCGATCGCGCTGCTGCTGAAGGACTCACTTACCAGTCACTACATCTTGACACGAAGGCGAGATGGAACTCGTCCATTGACATGATGTAGCATGTGCTGCACCTGAAAACTGTTCTCCCTAGCTGGCTAGACGGTTATGGTCGGGATGGTGAAGCCCAAAAACTGACGTCTGATGGGTGGACTCTGATTGCTCTCATGGCCCTCATTCTGGAGCCCTTCAAGGCTTACACTAACATGTTAGTGGAAGCAAGTACCCTATCCTCAACCTTGTGATTCCATTCTTTGAGTCCATGTTTGACAAGCTGTCAGGCTGGGAGGGCAAAGTAAATGCAGTAGTGGCAAAGAGGAGAATGAGAGGAGTGGTGGGAAAATTCGACGCCAAGGAGAAGCTGCTGACACAGTTGCTGTCGGGGTTTGAGAATGATCTGGCAAAGCTTGAGAAATACGCGAAGCTGATGAATAACGAGCATGTGTTGGCAGCACTCGTAAACCCTCGCTTTAGGCTGAAGTACTATGACAGAACCCACGGTCTCATGGGCATGAGGTCAGCAGCAGCTTTGCATGTGAAGTTGTAGCTCATGCAGCCACATCATGAGCCTGTAGAGAAAGAGCGCGCAGAAGCAACAGCTGCATCAGAATAGCAGCACCAGGAGGCAGGAGTGAGCAACAGCCACAGCTCAGTCGGTTAGAGTTTAGCCTCTACATCTATTCGTCAGCTGCACTCAAGAGCAGAGCCTCAGAGAGCAGAGGACGAAGCTCTCTTGGAGGTAGCACTTACGGATCCCATGGAAGATATGTTTGTGACACCGGTTCCACCACCAACAACAGAAGTACAACTGAGTGGCATGGAGGAGGAAGTGGATAGGTAGAGAAAACAAGAGAAGAAGCATCTCAAGACAAACATCCTCAAGGATTACCGAAAGCTACACAGCCAATGTCAAACATTCTACCTCCTTGGCATGGACGTGTTATGTGTGCCTAGCACTTCCACTCCTTCTGAACGCCTGTTTTCCTTGGGCAGGCACGTCATCACGGACTTCCGGCACTCCTTGGTGCATTTGACAATGAAGAACCTGCTGACCATGAAGAGTTGGATCAATGAGCCAATAATGCGAGACTTCCCCGTCAGTCGCCATTGCATCGTGGCTAAGAAATTGAAAGACAAAGAAGATCATGTGAATTAGCTCCGCAAGAAGGCGAGGGAGTCGTTGGTTGGAGCAGCAGTAGAACAGTTGGAAGGACTTCAACACTTAATGGATGCCATTGAGTGCATTTTGTGAAGAAACACATAATCGGTATGGTAGTTCGTTCATTTCATGTGAATAAGAAATGAACTCAAATGACCACCAAGTATGCTTCAAAAACGCCGAGTACATCGTGATAGTGGCTACATCCATAGCCATACATAATGTATCGTCACATCCGCGAACAGGGAATTGGCCACACCGAGACCCATGGCTCCCAATTCAGAGGTAAGTACATCGGGCGAGCATTGGGTGCCCGCAGGCCCAAGTGGCAGCACATGGTGTATGGGTCAACGAGTGTGTTTGGATTGATCATGTCCCATGCGCGCTTTATCTTAACCCACTCGGCCACTGTAGTGCCGTGGTCCATGGGGGGGAGGGGAGTGTCATGGTTCTGAAGTGAGAAGATTCCAGGAAGCTTCCTAGCCTTTCTGCTTGCTAGCCTGACAGCACGGGTCTGGCTGGTTGACACACAGGTCATGCAAGGGACAGCAAGGGTAGGGAGAGACACGCGCACTTGTATCTCAAGCTTCAACTGAAGTAAATGCAGAGAGAAATAACAAATGACAGGTCCACAGCATACATAGCCGCCGTGGCTCACGGCGGGTGGCGCACACGGCGGTGCCTGTCAAACCTGAACCGGCCCAAAACCACTGTTTTGGCCATAATTCTGCGCACAAGCGTCCAAACGGAGCGCCGTCTGATCCTACGGATGCACAACAAAAAGACAGACACAACGATTGGTCACACGCCTACGTCCGGGAACAGCCGGAGAGTGTAAGAAAACAAACATGTAAATCAGCCGGGCAGGGCTGTCCACCGAGAAAATCCTGAAGACCTCCAAACGTANGTACACTGGGTAGGCTGCCAGGCTGCCTCCAGCGGGTGGAGCATCACCTCAGGGAACTCTGTCTCCAGCTGGGTCCGCCTCAAGGATCTGCACGAGCATGGACACGGCCGAGTGGTCACAACCAACTGTACAACTGTGTATGACTGACAACATCACAACATCTCCCCCATGACCCGATGGTACGCATGTCCATACACGTGCAGAACGCGTGCCAGTGCAACACAAAGTGCTCAACAGGGACCCGGACAATCACCCACTCTCGTATAGGGGTCGCAATCCGACGGAACGAACAGCCCCGAGGAACTTCCCACGTGCCAGTGCCTTGGTCAGGAAGTCAGCGCGCTGCAAGTCTGTGCCCACCCAGACGATGGAGATCAACTGCCGCTCCACCAGATCGCGCACGAAATGATACTCGACAGCGATGTGCTTCGTGCGTGCGTGGAACACACCAGAGTTCTGAGCGATCGCGAGAGCACTCCGGTTGTCGCATCGAATGATGATGGTAGGCACGGACTGACCCAAGCTCTGGAACAACCACTGCAGCCACACCGCCTCAGCGGCGCCAGCGCCCAGAGCAACATACTCAGCCTCTGAGGAGCTGCGAGCTATGTACTCCTGCTTGCCGCTGCGCCAAGACACAACGGTGCCACCAAGCAGGAACACGTAACCCGTGCGGCTACGTCCATCAGGACTCCATGCCCAGTCGCTGTCGGTGCAGCCATCTACCACAACCGAGCACTGTCTCCAAAAGCAGAGACCGTGATACGGTGTGGAGACCACGTACCGGACGACTCGCAAAGCTGCCTACAGAGCGCGAGCCCGAGGGGACTGACTGAACTATGCGAGTAGGTTGACAGCGAACGCAATGTCGGGACGCGTGGTCGTGGCCAAGTACATCAGTGAGCCAATGATGCGCAAGTACAGGGTCACGTCCACAGTCTCGCACGGATCGGCTGGGTCTGTCACCTTCAGGGCATCCTGCCCATCGGGAGTGATGGGTGACGAGACGGCGGGAACACCGCCAAGGAGGTCAGCAAACTGCTCCCCCACAACCTGTGCATATCGTGCCTGATGGAGGAGGAGTGTCCGTCGACGACGATCACGCACAATCTCCATCCTGAGGAAAACAACCGCTGGACCAAGGTCCTTCATCCTGTAGGTGGCCTGCAGGACTGCCTTGGCCTCCTTCACGGCCTCCAGTGAAGGAGACGCAATCAGGAGATCGTCCACATACACCAGAATGGCAGTGAGGTGCTCGGCTGTCCGTCGGATGAAAAGTGACGGGTCGGCATCACTCTGGACGTACTCGGCCTGAGTGAGGGTGCGAGTGATCTCTCGGTTCCAGCACCGGGGCGACTGCTTCAGGCCATACAAGGCCTTGCGCAAGCGCCAGACCTTGTTGCCTTCGACCTCAAACCCAGGTGGCTGGAC
>SZWC01018671.1:0-12236 GCA_023375785.1 Penium margaritaceum
GTGCAGGGTCTGGGCCGATTATTCACTTCCACCATGCCATTCGGGACGAGTTGGCGGAGATTCGCCGCGAGCATTCCCTCCGTGCGATGGTGGAGCCGGAGGGCTTGCTGCCGGGGGGGTTACGGCCTGATGTCCTTGTGTTTTACTCGGCCCAGGGCACGGCGTGGGTGGTGGACGTTACCACGGTGGACGCCCAGTCGGACAAGGTCAAGGAGGAGGGGCAGGCTCTTTCAGCGGCGGAGGCCGGGAAGGAGAAGCACTATAAGGCGGCCCTCGCGCAGCTGCCGGGGTACCTGCTGTGTACGGTGGCTTGGGAGACCTTCGGCGGTCTTGGCCAGGATTCTTGGCGCTTCATCCGGAGCTTGGCGGCGTTGTGCCTTGAGAAGGGTCGGGGCAGGCGCAGCGAGGCTGACCAGCCGGGGTGGTCGGCGCGGGCGGTGTCCTTGTTCGCGCAGTGGCTGTCCGTTGCTGGGATACGGCAGCAGTGTCATGTGCTCCGCGACTTCTGCTTGTGGCGTGGCGGACTGGACGCGGCGCTGGGCAGTGTCACACCTGTTGAGCTACCGCGGCCATGGCCCCTTGGCCCTGTTACGCTGTTTGACCTTTGCTACACTGTGCCGTTGGACGGCGAGGAGAGTCTCCTCTGTCCTTGACGCTTGTTTCCTTGCCTTCCCTCTCGTCTTTCTTGTGCCGTAGGTGGCGGCTGTTGCATGTTTTCATACCCCNTAGATGTGCCGGTTAGGGGCGGCATTTGCATGTTCCTTCATATTAATCAAAATTGAATAACAAAAAAAAGGGGGGGGGGGGACAGAAAAGGTTATCAGGAAAGGCCCTGCGGCCCTGCTGGCATTGTTTTTATGGTGTAGTTATTCTATTCGACCAAGGAACAGGCTATGCCCCTTCTTGTTAAGTTGGAGTGTGCGACAGGCAGTGGTCACAGACCATTCCTATCAACAAACAGCCCGATGCTTTGCGGTGGGAAGTGCAAATAAGAGGCCATTAAATTGAGGTGGGCCAAAGAAAGAAAGACCAAAGGAAGGCTTTCTAGTCAACATTCTGTTGGCTATTTCTGAAGTCCATTAGCCCACTGAATGGAGATGAGATCCCACATGGGCATAAACTTCAGCATTTCAGTGAACTATGCAAATGGTGTAAACCTAATGATGCTATGATTTATTGAAACCAATAGATGAAATCAGGTGCCATTGATTTGCTGCTGCCATTTTCTACCACTTGACCTCCCCCATCCACTTCCAAGCAGATGACAAAAAATGGCCGATACACCCCCAATCTCCGCCATCAAGTTCCTGAGCAGCTTGAACGAGGGCTCACTGGCCCCCTCCACCACCAGCAGTAGATTCCGCTTTCATGCAGCTGCAAATAGAGTCCTCACTTTTCCTGGCAGGAAGGACGGTAGTGCTGAAGGGCCTCTGTGGTTTTCTGGTATGGAGGCACCTGAGTACCTCAATGGCACCTTCGTCGGTGACTTCAGCTTCGACCCCTGGGGCTTGCTGAGTACCTGCAGCTCGATGTTGATGATGAAACCTAGTGTGTCTACTCCTTCATTGAGCTTGTTGGCAAGGCTGAGATGACAAAGGGATTGGGGCTTGTCAGCCCCACTCTCTTACAGCCCTACTCTGTCGTGCTCTCCCTGACCAGGTTCCATGAGAATGAGGCTATCCACAGCTTCTGAGGCCAGACTCTTCATTGTCAGCTATCCCTCTATGGAAGCTTTCTTCGGCGACACATGGCAGGATGCCGGCCAGGTTGAGCTGGAGCAGGATTCCAGCTTCTTTGGCCTTCAAGGGCCCTTCTCTATCTCCACCCTTGTCATCAATGAGGTGCTGTTGACTGTCTACATGAAGTCTGCCAGGAACTCTGAGCTTGACCCTGAGACGCGCCTGTACCCTAGTGGTTGCTACGGCTCCCTGGGCCTTTCTAATGACACTGAGAAGGGGTTCAAGCAAATTGGGCTGGCCAACGGCTGTCTCGCCATGAACTCTGGTCTTGGCTTTGCTGCTCTAGCTGCTGCCACTGGAAAAGGTCCCTTGGACAACTGGGCCAGTCACCTTGCCAAACCCCCTAAACACAAGCATCTTTGACACCTTGTCCAGCTGAAGAGGCTGCAAGCCACTGGAAAGAAATCCTTAAAACTCTGATTTTGTATGCACAAAGGTGTTACCAGCTGTCTTGCTAAGTTGGATCATACTTGAATCATATTCCATTCTGACATTTCTACTCTACGGAAAAAAGAAAAAGAGAACAAATTGAGTTATCGGACAGATGGCACGTTGCTGATATGGACAATTGTTGCAATGGAACACTTTGAGTCTGATATGGCTTGAGTTTCAGCTCGCCTTGGCTTCAAGGTTGCAATTTGACTCAACCTATTTTCTGGTTTGATTTGAAATTGTGCATGGAATGTAAACAACAAGAAAAATGGAATATGCAACAAGAAGTTGCAAATCTCTGTTAGCCAGAATAGACAGACGGCCATCAAAGTCATGCATTTCAGTTTTACTCAGCTGTCTGCCATGGAATCACCAAGACTGGGAGAACTTGAGGACTTGTAGCTTGAGTGAGATTTTGGCTTGGATCAAGCCGACCTGATGCAATGTGTTCATCCCCCCCCCCCTTCCCCCCTCCCCCCCCCCCCCTTTTGGTTTTTTGTACACTGTTTAAAAGCATTTAAAAGCACCATTTGCACTATCTTGTACTGTGGCATGGACAGCTGGGTTAGAATCCATTCATTGAACTTGCCAACATCTTTGTCACTTCTGCACGTGACAGGGCCGCCTGGGGACAAGTCAACAGTGTTCACGTACACCAAGGTCTTCACAACTCCTGGCACCATATTCTACTCTAGCGGTCACTTTGGCACATCCGTATCAGGAGTGCTGACAGTACTGCCAGCTCCAAAAACGACGCAGATCCCTGCCATGCCTCAAGCTCACTACCCACCTCCTGGTACCCTGGAGCCTACCTCAAAACGCCAGCTTGGCATAGGTATGGCATGGTGTTTACCTCATGGTCGTAAGGCAGAGAAGTGCTATCATGTTTTCTGTCGCTTGTCATTGCTGGCCCTTCCTACAAGGGATATAAAATCAATCTCTTGTGCACAAATGTCATAGAGAGATAAACAATGGCAATGTTTCTGCCTGCCACTATGGCTGCTACCCACAACCAACCACCATCATCACCACGGTCACCATAGCTGCCGCCGCACTGACCACCACCGCCGCCGCCGCCACCACAAAAACCACCACCACCACCACCACCCCCACCACCACCGCCACCACCACCACCACCACCACCACCACCACCACCACCACCACCACCACCACCACCACCACTACCACCACCACCACCACCACCACTCTCCTAAACACCGCCAACAGCACCAGCACCAGCACCAGCACCAGCACCAGCACCAGCAATAGCACCAGCATGAGCACCACCACTGCCGCCGTTGCCGCCGCCGCCAGCAGCAGCAGCACCACCACCACCACCAGCACCACCACCACCACCACTACGACCACAAGAACCACCAGCACCACCACCAGCACCACCACCAGCACCACCACCAGTACCATGATTGCGGCCGCCACCGCCGTCGCTGCTGCCGCTGCAGCCGCCGCCGCCACCGCCACCGCCGCCACCGCCACTGTAGCTGCCGGCACCGCCAGAGTGCTCCTGCTGCTGCTGCTGCTGCTGCTGAGTTGCATCTTGGCAACCCAAGAGGGAAGATTTGCATTGGCTTTGTTCGTTCTGGTTCTTCTTTTTCCATCTTCCATTCCTTCTTTCACTAGAAGCTAGAATCCCCCTTGCTTTCTGTTCCCTTCTTGTGTGTGGTCCCATTCAGGAGCGTTTCCACTTCTTGAGGAGGAGTGCAGTCCTGGTTGCATGCGTGCCGACCTGTCAGATGGCCAGTGCCATGCAGCATGCTTCACGGAGAGCTGTGCATTTGATGGTGGTGATTGCGCATGCGCCTCCCCGGACCTCGACTTTGGGCATTGCAAGTGCAACGAGGGTCAGGCTCGAGATCAGAGTGGAGGTACATCTGTAAAGAGCCCGAGTTGCTGCTGCTGCTCTGGGTCTTATTTCACAATTACTGTAATGTGTTCTCCTTTAGAAATGTCTTGTTCCGGATTGTTTAACATGTACCATGTTTCTTCCTTTTGGTGTCCTCTGAGCACTGCACATATTGTTTTTTGACCAAAACTCTGCCTTACCCATTCTAGATAAGCTAGTTCTTTTTGCCCACCAAAGCCCCCCCACCCCTCGCCCCGGGTTTGTCCCCCCTGTGGTCTGTCACTCTCCCCTCCCTCCCCCGTTCTTTCACTCCCCTCCTGCTTCCTGACCCGCTATTTCTCTCCTCTATCAGTATGCGCAGGGGAAACTAACCAGCCTCCAGACTGTGAATTTCTATTGCTGAGCTGTTTGTGGACATGCTCCTAAGGCGTGCCTTTTCTCAGTGGACTGACCTTTCACATGTCCACTACAGAACATTTGAGGAGTATGCCTGGGCTATACACTAGGAAGATTCCATGCATATTGTTCTGATTGCCATGCACACTGGCTGATGCAGTGTGGAGTGGTGTTTCAGTAATGTATTTACATTCAATGCCGCACCGGATCGACACGACCATGTGGTATATACAGATATATGTATACATATGTACAAATATACATGAGATGATAAATCATTAATGAAAAGGGAGAAAACTCCGCCACAATCAGCACAAGTTTATGGTACTGTCACACCGCCAGCCACGGCACAATAGGGTGGAAAAAGAAATGGAAGATGAAAGGCGAAGAAGCATCAAAGGTTCTTGAGACTCTCCCCTCATAAGGTTTGGTGTAACACCAATCAGACAAGGCAAGAGGGCCAAGGGGCCACAGCCCTGGCGGCAGGGCGGGAGAGACTGCATCCAGTGATAAGTCCAGCCCCCCACGCCACAGGCCGAAGTCTTGGAGCACTCCACACTGCTGCTGGATCCCCGCAATGGAGAGACGCTATGCAAACAGGGTCACAGCCCATGCTGACCACCCCGGCTGGTCTGTCTCTTTCCGCCGACCCCGGCCCTTCTCCAGACACAAAGTAGCCAGCCAGCTGATGAAGCGGCAACACTCATGCCCCAAGCCACCGAAGGTCCCCCAGGCCACTGTGCGGGGCCTCCACCTTAGGAACTGCTCAAGAGCAGTATTGTAATTATTCTCCATCAGGGCTTCAGCCACCCGTAGTGCCTGCCCCTTGGCCCTCTCCTTATGGAGCATCCACCACGGTTACGGGTGAGGTATCCCAGAGGTAAGCCAAGCCAGAGTTGGGCCTGCAGGCCGAAGCCAGCTGGGGCCAAGTACAGGCAATCTGAAGGACCCAATGGACTTGCCTGAAGCCAAATTCCCCCCCCCCCCCTCCCCCCTCTTGGACCTGACAGTATAGCACCTCTGCACTGTCTCATCGCAAGCCTCTGGAGCCAGCCCGCCGCCAACCGTTTCCACCTCCTCCAGCCACTGAAGGCGCTTGCACTGCAAGAACCTGGACTGAACCTCTGAGAAAGCCCTCGCCCCAAGCACTGTCCAAGTGTCTCCAGAGAGGGGAGGCAGGCAACAACCAAAGCTGGCCACAGCCTCCTCCTGCAACAATAACTCCATCCTTTGAAGACCTGGGAGGAGATGGCCAAAGAAGTCAAAAAGAAATTTTACTGACATTCTGATTCTGCACCCCTCTTTTCTGCTTTTCTCTTCAACCTCATTGTGCCGTGGGTGGCGGCAGTTTCCATTATACCACGTGCTTGTGCCGGTCCGTGGTGGCATTTATTGTTCGTATAAAGTTTAACTCCAGCAAGGGGAGAAAAAGAAAAAGAAAAGAAAGAAAGAAGGAAAAAAAAGCAAGAAAGTGGAGAAGGGCTGCNCCTTTGAAGACCTGGGAGGAGATGGCCAAAGAAGTCAAAAAGAAATTTTACTGACATTCTGATTCTGCACCCCTCTTTTCTGCTTTTCTCTTCAACCTCATTGTGCCGTGGGTGGCGGCAGTTTCCATTATACCACGTGCTTGTGCCGGTCCGTGGTGGCATTTATTGTTCGTATAAAGATTAACTCCAGCAAGGGGAGAAAAAGAAAAAGAAAATAAAGAAAGAAGGAAAAAAAAGCAAGAAATTGGAGAAGGGCTGCTGAGGAGCAAGGTGTGCCCTTGGCGCAGCTGCAGAAAGACCCATGCCCCCCACATCAAACGGCAACTGTGCATGGAGCATCACCAGCCTCTGCAGAGCACCTGCCTTGGAGTACATGGGGGCTTCCACCACCTCAAGAATCCCCAAGAGAGCAGGCAAAAAGGATGAGTCAAACCCCTGCAAGACANGGCCACAGCCTCCTCCTGCAACAATAACTCCATCCTTTGAAGACCTGGGAGGAGATGGCCAAAGAAGTCAAAAAGAAATTTTACTGACATTCTGATTCTGCACCCCTCTTTTCTGCTTTTCTCTTCAACCTCATTGTGCCGTGGGTGGCGGCAGTTTCCATTATACCACGTGCTTGTGCCGGTCCGTGGTGGCATTTATTGTTCGTATAAAGTTTAACTCCAGCAAGGGGAGAAAAAGAAAAAGAAAAGAAAGAAAGAAGGAAAAAAAAGCAAGAAAGTGGAGAAGGGCTGCTGAGGAGCAAGGTGTGCCCTTGGCGCAGCTGCAGAAAGACCCATGCCCCCCACATCAAACGGCAACTGTGCATGGAGCATCACCAGCCTCTGCAGAGCACCTGCCTTGGAGTACATGGGGGCTTCCACCACCTCAAGAATCCCCAAGAGAGCAGGAAAAAAGGATGAGTCAAACCCCTGCAAGACAGTCAGCCACTCCGGATCAGGGGGCAGTGAGCGCACCCATAAATCGGTCTGAGGCATGATTCCTAGACAAAACATCCTCATGGCAGACTGATGATTCTCCAACCGCGGCAGCACCTGAAGCTTTCGGATCTACTCTCATAGCCTCTTCTCATCCCAGTACCTTGGAAAGCTTTCAGACCCAAATGGGCAATCCAAGAGGTCCACCCCATCCAACGCCAATGGGATCCCTTCTAACACTCCAGGAGTGGCTCCCTCCGTCGTACGCCACAGCAAACACTTCTTTGGCTGGACCCCTGTCTGGTTGCTACCTGGAGCATGATGGAGAAGAACCTGGTTAGGGCGTCTGGTTCCCCGCAGACTGTGGTGTCATCCTGGAAGGTACCGACATGCCCCTGAGTGTCACCCCCGTATCTCGGCAACTCTGCCGCACAAAGAGGTGCAAAAGTGTAAGAACAGTGTAAGACACACCTCTGCTTTGCATGCTCCCGTTTCTTTATACAGCTCTTCCAGAAAAAACAATTTAATGTTAAAAAAAAGAACATACCTCTGCTGTCTATTAAGGAGTTCTTTTTTCTCCTTTGCAGGATTCTAGAGTGCCACCCTTTGCATTTGGAAGTTGCTTTGTTTAGTGACCACTGGTCTCTCACATGCAACTTTGCTGGAGAAAAATGTGCTCACAGTCCTGTTGATTCATTCTCACTGATGCTGTCCGTCTTCCAGCTTGCTGCATGACAACGACGTTTGACACTGCCCAAAAGTTCTCCTTCAAGCTCCGGACGCTAGGGCGGAATCTAACAGGCTCCCTTGGTCAGTTTGCAACTGACGCCAATGTTTCCCTTCAACGATTTGTCTCAGATCGTAACAGGTGATTGATTGTTTCTTTGTGCTTGCTCATTGATTTCTGCAATCATCCATTTTCCGTCTTGGGNTCTCTCTCTCTCTCTCTCTCTCTCTCTCTGGTTTTTTTTCCCTCACTTCCGAATATTTCTGGAGAACTGCCTTGAAAAGAAAAATCACAAGTGACAGTCAAGTGACCTCTGTATACACACGTACAAGGTTGAACTTAAGCCATAAGTAGGCTTAGTGGCTTGGTATTCAAAAGAAACAAACATGATGACAGGTCAAAATTGAATGAAATGGAAACTTGCATGGAGCTTGTCAAAGCAAAATGAAATTTATGATTTTATGAGTATTGGCTGACATCGAGAATAATGAAACTCAAAATTCTCACAAAACAGATTCAACAACTTTGGCATTTAACTCTGATCTCTCACGCTGAATCTGTGTGTCCTCTCCTGCCTCCTGTAAATGCAATCATGTGGGTCACTGTCTACTGAGAAGGGTGGCACAGAGAATGGAGTACAAGAACATTAAGCTACGTCATTCCTCATTCTGGCTGATTCAGCTGTTTTCTTTGACCCAACAAGGAAAAAAACTTCATGCCACAAAATTGTGGGTGAAAGGTATCTCTCTTTGTATTTCAGCAATGAATGTTAGGAAGCCTGAATACTTGCAGATTAATGACGTGTTTTGAATGAGTGTATCAGAAGAGACGACATGTGCAGGGAACCGGCACCTGACCCTTGGGTTTCTTATTTTGTTTTTTTCTTTTGTTTTTTGGGCAAATCTTGGTTCAGAAGAAGGAACATGCAAATGCCGCCCCTGAACAGCACATTAATGGGGTATAAAAACTTGCAAAAGCTGCCCACGGCATAAGGAGGAGAGGAAAAACAAGGAAACAAGCGACAAGGACTGAGGAGACTCTCCTTGCCATCCAACGGCATAGTGTAGCAGAGATCAGACAGTGTAACAGGGCCAAGGGGCCGCGGCCGTGGCAGCTCAACAGGCGTGACCCTTGGGTTTCCCTTACAAGGAGTTTTTGTTTTTTTTAATGGTTTCTTTTCCTTCAATCCTTTCATCATCAGATGGACAGGGGGGTCAGGGGGTAGAGGGGTGCGAGGACAGGTGCCATCCCGAGCACCAAGGGCGGAAGAATAGTAGCCGCCCACTCTACAGTAACTTCTGTTTGCCAGCCATGGGACTAAAAAAGGGACCTCCCCACCAAGAGGATTTGTAGTGTAGAGTAGTATCCACTGCGCTAGCCAGTGGATACAACCACCAGTCAGGAGTTTATCCTGGTACAAATTGTGAAGCTCTGTGTTTCTTTATTACATGCAGGCTGCTGGTGGGAATGTATCTCTTTCAGCACCGTGTACAATGGAAGAACTGTTCTGCAAGGTATGAAAAGCTAGTAAACATCAACTCATTGCAGCGTGATGCAAAAAAGGCAGATGATGAAGATTTGCTGTTCTCCTTCTCTTCCACAGGGCCGAGCTGATAGCTGCATCTGACCAAATTTCTGCCCAGCTACGCATTATTTTTTTTGCCTGGAGTAGAAGAGAGGTTCTTCCTAAATTCAGAGTCACCCTTTCTTGGATACTATACCTTTGATAACGGTTCTTGCAGTTATTATGGACCAATGATCCAACTCCTAGTTCACTTAATTCTTTCTGAGACCTCTCTCTGCTTTAAGCCCTCCACCCAGCTCTCCTCCACCCAGCTCTCCTCCACCCAGCTCTCTTCCACCCAGAACCCCTCCATCCATCCCTCCTGCATTCAGCCCTCCAACCAACCCCCTACCGGCATCCGGCTCACCCAGCATTCTTGCTGTGTGTGCCAGGGGGAGTGGCAAAGACGCCCTGGACACTTTTCCCTGTCCCTTGGAGTGATTGGACGTGTGTTCCTGCTTGCCGAGGGCTGTATTTCTGCTTCTCCACTGAGAAGCAATATTGCAGAGCACACTGGTCAAGCACTAGACAGCTCTTGCGATGCAACAGTTTTTGTGGCAATGTCTTCTTCTGAGACCCACATGCACTGGCAACTGCACAACTTTGGCAGCATATTGGCATAGTTTGTTAGAGAAGGGTGGCCTAGTGGGCAATCATGGGCAGCTAGAGTGACTGAGGAAGTTAGATCTGGTGCAGGCTACCACAATATGGCCAGTTTAATCTACAGATCACCATGACAGGACGGGCGGGAGGGTGGGGAGGGGAAGGGGTGGGTGGGCACAGGAGCCGGGAATTTAACCGAGTAGAAAGGTAATCTTACCATTCGAAGAAAACCATCCCTTAATCAGAGAAAGAAAAAGGGAAACATCATCCCTGCATCTGACTGCCATCCGTAAGTGAAAAAGGACACACAGGACTCTCCAGCCTCAGAACTATACTTCATGTACTTGCGGAAAGCTGCAGCCCCCAACATGATCTGCTTCACTAGGATAACCCTACCACGGAGCACTGCAAAGGGATTGCAGTGTCAGAATCCTTGACGTTGTCAAGTGGATTTCATGGGAAAAAACCTCTGTCTACCACATGCTTCCAGATGCAGCTTTGGAAGTATTTTTTGTGGAGAGCAACGCCTATGCGTCTCCAGACCCTAGAATTTCCCAGCTCCATTGGTGCAGCTGTTGCTGCAGCAGTCTTTGTTGCTGGGACAAGGTTTTGTGCTGCTTTGGCCATTTTCAGCTCCCTCCACTGGGCGTGATGCAGGTGCTTCCAGCATCTAGGTGTGTTCTGTCATCTAAGTTGTTCATAGGATATATCCATAAGTTTGAACAGCAGGTGAAACCTGATTGTTTCATTGATCCAGAAACACAAGGAAGTGGTCGCTACAATATCCTGTTCAAGAGTTAAGTATGGTTCTCATTGACTGTGCAGTGTCCTTGGCAACCTGTCAACCTCCTGTTTTGGGCCCACCTCCAACGACCCATTTGGCATGAACCCACACCATCTTGTTGGCTCATCACTCTATGATGAGAATGCCGAGGAAACAATGGCCAAGTNTGCTTTGGCCATTTTCAGCTCCCTCCACTGGGCGTGATGCAGGTGCTTCCAGCAGCTAGGTGTGTTTTGTCATCTAAGTTGTTCATAGGATATATCCATAAGTTTGTACAGCAGGTGAAACCTGATTGTTTCATTGATCCAGAAACACACGGAAGTGGTCGCTACAATATCCTGTTCAAGAGTTAAGTATGGTTCTCATTGACTGTGCAGTGTCCTTGGCAACCTGTCAACCTCCTGTTTTGGGCCCACCTCCAACGACCCATTTGGCATGAACCCACACCATCTTGTTGGCTCATCACTCTATGATGAGAATGCCGAGGGAACAATGGCCAGGTATGACAACTCTTCATTTGGCTTTGAACATCAAATCAACTCCTTTGGTGTTCCATATGGTTTCATGTACCCTAAGGTGTGTTTTTCGCCCATCAATAATCCTTGATCTTTTCATCTATCCTGCACTGTGTTTGATGCAAACAAAGCCATCCCTTCTGACATTTCAGGCTGTGATTGAGTGCACTTGCTTTCATGAGTCCCTTGCATAATTTGCTGCTCTGTGACGGGCAGGGCTTGTTCTGCCCATTCAATATTCTAAAAAAAAACAAAGTAGGATGTTTGTATCATCTTTGTCTGGATCACTTGTGCCCATTGTCTGTTGGAGGAATCTTCCGTAGACGAGTTGAATGGCCACCAGCACATAGGCTGATCTTGGTCTAGTCCGAAGAAGATCGATTGGGAGGCTTCTTGGGGCCAAAACTGGCCAAAGAAGCTCAATTGAAACCTTTGGCTGAGGTTCACCTGAATTCAAGGGTGAAGGAAGTGTGTTATCTTTACCCCAATGCAGTATTTGTGACATCAAATTGAACTCCAGCTTAAATGTATTACACACCCAACTTCAATGCGAGTTGTGGGGACATCTAGGCCAAGAAGACGAGCTTTACCAAAAAGAGTTATTGACTGTGATTAAAAGTATGGATATTTGTCTTGTTCATAGCAAAAACAGATACTCGGCTGGTTCTTCGAACTGTCAAGGTAAGCCCCCTCTTGTCTCCTTTCTTTTGTGACGCTTTTGGTCACATGCACCTTTTTTGTCCACCCAAATGACAGAAGTGGCTAAGGGATTACCCATTGGTGTTTGACATAAACCTCGACAACAATGCAGCAACACGCCACCTGCAGTACCTCATGGATGGCCTTTACATCGACAATGCAACACGATCCATAAAAATCATGTTCATAACCTTCAGCGGTGAGTGTGTGCAGTTTTTTTTCCAAACTTTGTTCTTCCACAGGTGAATTGCCACATGTGTAGCTGGTGTTTGTCCATAACAGGCCGTATCTGACAGTCCCTATGCAGTACATTTCAATCATTTCCTGGAATTTTTTTCTTTTCATTTGTTTTACTTAATTGATGAGAAGGAACATGCAAATGCCGCCCCTGACCGGCACAACATCGGGGTGTGAAAGCATGCAAACGCTGCCACCCATGGCACAATTAGGTGGAGAGAAAAAGCATGGAAGCAAGCGTCAGGGCCCGATGGGACTCTCCTCGCCGTCCA
>SZWC01018673.1:25061-46739 GCA_023375785.1 Penium margaritaceum
GAGGCAAGCCTCTCGCGCACTAAGGCACGGAGACGTCAAGGCTACGACGGGTTGGACCTGGCCGAAGACAGCGGGCGGGCTGACAAAAAAGTGTCAAGTACGGAGACCAACGTGGCAAACCGACCGATCATTGCCTTCATAATGATGGTTTGCAGCTTCACCTATCTTGCATTCGGATTGTAAGGTGGTCGGCCGATAGCTCATGAAATTAGTGAGGTGGGAGCCCACCCATACGACAAGCCGAGGAGCTGTACTTGGGCCATGAATAACGTGTCTTGGTGCCCCTTGCCCCTTGTTGCCTCCGTAACCTTCGGAGGCAGGGGGCTAGCTCCACACAAGACAAGCCAGCAGGAATAAGCCCAGCCTAAAGAGAGATGTGCAACAGGGTATGATATGAGGGGTTACCTAACCATGTACCAAAGCTTTCAAAAATCATTTCCAAAACTCAAACTGTGCACACAAACTTGATGTAAGGGCTGATTTTTCTATTCCATAGCCACTACATCTACCATTGCACACAAATGCATACAATGGCCATCACAAACAATGACATTAGATTTATTTTCAATTACAGGGGAATTCCATTACCTCGGATACTTGGAAGGGGACTCCGCCAAAGCAAGTCGACAACACGCAGACATGTCCTACACACTGATCGTGCACCAACTGACACTCTGTGAAAAACCAGAATCGTCAAAGCACTTCATACGTGGAAACCACTGTATTTAGAGGAACTGGTCGCAAATTTTGAAAACATGTGTGCGGTGTTATTTTCAAAAAGACTTCTAAATCTTTCTTGTAATGGCTATATGCCTGTTGAAACAATTATAGCATGTACTTTTTCCGTTTTCATTTGACATCAGATGTTGAATTGTTTTTAGCACATATACGAACAGGTCCTAACAGGAGATCAAATGACGCAATCTAGAACTGTCACGGCTGGAGAACAGTCCCTACGGATGTAAAGATGCGGAAAAATACTACATGCCCAAAACTAATCCTTGTCAGCAAACCAAGATCATGTTTGGCTTTTTAGTGGTTCTAGTCACAATTGTTACGACTGGACGTGTTTGAGAGCCTGATTCCTTAATCCCTCCCCTTGATGATTTTCTATGACATCTCTTAAATTGAGAGACGTTCCCAATGATGTATATAACTCATTGCGACCACTCAGATGTGTCCATGACTGTGCCAGTCACAAACGCACAGCCAGCTGGCGCCAGAGCGCAGTCGCATGGTCAACCACGTATATACAATTACAAGGCATCTGTTGTGGCGTGCTCGAGACTTGCCAGGGCCCTTTCTTCGTGTTCTTAAGCTTCTAGGTGTTGTGCTTTGTGCCGTTCCTGTACAGTTTACGGTGACCACTTGGCCGTGTCCATACTTGTGCAGATCCCTGAGGCAGGCGGCCCAAGTGACACCGGCGCGACGACAGGCGGCGGACTACCCGCTTGGAGCTGACCGACCACTGTTCCAGAGCCCCAGATGTCACCGGGACTCCTTGCTGTGCCTTCTACGTCTTGCAGGCGCCTTTCGGCGGACTGGCCATGAGACCCATTTGCATGTTTTTGCATTGTATACTCACTGTCAGTCGATGGATGCATGCATGTGACCAGTCGCTGCGTCTGTCTTTTGATCCTGCACGTCTAGGTTCAGACGGCGTAGGATTCTGACATGTGTGTGCATAGTTACGGCCAAAACAGTGGTTTTGGGCCAGTTTTAGGACAGCTCTTGGACTGCCGCGTGCGACACCCGCCGTGCGCCGCGGCAGGTATTTATGCCCTGGACCTGTCAGTTGTCATTTCTCTCTGCATATGCTATATTGAAGCATTCTGACACTTTGCCTTGTGTCTCCTAGCCAAACCCTTGCCGTTGCGTGTACGACCTGTGACTGTCGTCACCGTCTGACCAGGCACTGACGCCTGGTCAGCGGCTGTGTTGCTAGGAAGCTTCTACGCACTTTCTCATGGTATCAGAGCTGTGAGACAGTTCTCACTAAGCTGCGCAGCAGACACGCAGCAGAGCAGCAGCAGTGAGAGTCACCGCTGCAACAGAGTTCTCTCGGATCTGTTGGAGACGGCCAGTCGCCGTCAACGTATCCCACCCACCACGTGAGATCGCAGCTGCAGAGGCAGCAGCAGCGGCGTCCACCGCCACGCAGAGGTGTGTGGCGGCCGCGGTGCGTGCAGCCGCCCTCCCACAGCCGCAGCAGCAGTGTAGCAGCAACAGAGGCGGCGGCGGCAGCAGCGCAGCAGCAGCGACCCTAGCAGCAGCGTGGTAGCAGCGGCGGCAGCAGCGGCGGAGCAGCAGCGCCGGCAGCAGCAGCGCAGCAGCGGCAGTGGCACAGCAGCAGCAGCGGCAGTCGCGGCGGCAGCAGCAGCGCAGTAGTGGCAGTAGCAGCAGCGCGCGGCGGCGGCAGCCAGTTGCAACGCGCGGCGGCGGCAGCCAGCAGCAGCTGCAGCGCACAACAGCAGCCGTCGCGCACAACAACAGCCGCCGCGCGCAGCAGAAGCAGCAGCAGCGCAGCCGCTGCTGCCACCGCTGCACACACAGCTACGCAGCTGCTGCTGCAGCTAACAGCATAGCTGCAGTAGCAGCTGGGCGGAAGCTACTGCAGCTTCCGCGGAGCTGCTACGCGCCACGGCGACGCGGCAGAACCGTGACAGGAAAAAAAACAAGAAAAAAAAAGGAGAGGGGACGAGCTGACATCAGCATTGTTGATTGCTGACGTCATCAGGTCGTGCTGACGTCAGCAACCACTTGCTGACGTCAGCATTACACTTGGCCAAATTTCCACCCGGAAAATCAAAAGTTGCCAGCATTTCAAATCCCCGAGAAATGCAGACGGTTTTGAAATCCGGCAAACTTCACTTGTCATCCCATAGTGAGCTGCGACATGAGTTCGCCCGACGACAAGGACAAGGGACCAGGCGATCCCTCCTCCTCTTCTTCAGGGGTATTGAGCCCTCGCTCGCAGGCCATTGAGGACCTGCGCAGCCAGCAGGAGGAGATGCGTCGTCTGCAGCGAGAGCGGACTGACGTGATCCGCACGCTGACTGAGCTCCTGCGCGCTCAGTCCACAGCCCCTTCGCGGATTTCTGAGNACGGTTTTGAAATCCGGCAAACTTGACCTGTCATCCCATAGTGAGCTGCGACATGAGTTCGCCCGACGACAAGGACAAGGGACCAGGCGATCCCTCCTCCTCTTCTTCAGGGGTATTGAGCCCTCGCTCGCAGGCCATTGAGGACCTGCGCAGCCAGCAGGAGGAGATGCGTCGTCTGCAGCGAGAGCGGACTGACGTGATCCGCACGCTGACTGAGCTCCTGCGCGCTCAGTCCACAGCCCCTTCGCGGATTTCTGAGGGAGCTGCTGGCGTTGCGGCTTCCACCCAGCACTCGGCTCAGGTGCCCTTGATAGGTACCCCGCCTGCTTCACCTCCTGGTGTGGTTTCCCCACCACCTGCGGACCTCCTTGATGACGAACCATTCATGCCAGGCTTCGAGGATGACTTCCAGGAGCGGGAGATTCGTCTTCTACAAGAGCGCCTCCGTCAGCTGCAGACGGGTATCCGAGCTCCACCCGTGTCCCCGATACGACCGTTACCTGAATTCCCCGGTGATCACCCCCTTCCAGGAGTTTTCCCCGTCTCTCGCCCTCCTCAGGCTGTGGTGGCTCTCCCCACGGAGCGGCAGCCAAAGGACTTTGAGGCACCACCTCCACGGTACGTCAGGGAGGATGGATTTGACTGCTGGGATATCCTGTTCCAGGTGTGGGCCACTCCCGAGGGAGTGTGGCCTTACTACCACAGCCCATACCAGTCTACAGATCAAGCACAGGTGCTGACAGCAGCCCGGGCCATGTGAGGAATTCTCTACGCCATGCCACACGAGACTGTCGATGACTTCTGCCCCTTCCTTGGCGAGGCTGGCACAGGCACTAGAGCTGATCTTCGTGGAGGCTGGGATCTGGCATTGTCCCTACTGGCCGCACAGACGCACGCCACGCGTGCGTCACACATTCGTTCTTTCCACTCGCTCCGTCAGGGACCAGCGGAGCCTGCGGCGGATTACTGGCGACACGCCATGCGTATCTACACGCATCTGGGGACATCAGGGGGCACAGAGCTGTGGGCGCTTCGGACGATCATACTCGGAGTTCGCCTAGAGTACACCGACATATTCACACGGTACAGCGACGCTGCTCTCGAGCCTTTCTTAGCCACCCTGCAACTGCTCCCTTGGGCCCATCAGCTTTTCCTCCAGGTGACGTCGGCCCGCGAGGCAGCAAGAGCACATCAGGAGACTTCCCTCGCTGCAGCATTCCTCGCCTCACCACCATCTTCCCTCCTGCAGTCACCCTCATCTACCTCCATCATGACCTCATCTTCCTCCTCCTCTTCGACTCGGTCTACACCCATGCAGACGCAAGGCGTTGGAGCAGCTGCCCAGGGGAAGAAGAAGAATAGGAAGCGCGGATCGGGTCAGCAGCAGTCGTCATCCAGTGGTAGCAGTGGCCGTTTCGTGCACTGCTACAAATGTGGAGGTGCCCATCGCTACACCGAGTGCCAGCAACCCCTTGACTGGGAGTGCATCAGTCGCGGACTTCAGGCTGCCCATGCTGCTCGCATCGCGTCTGGCACGTCGACCGCACACTCCTCTGGACGCGCGCCGACCACGACTGCAGCTGTTCCTGCATCCTCACCGGCGAGCAGCAGTGATCCAGACCCACGTGACCGCACCATCGCCAAGCTTTGTCATCTTCTGGCACTTCGCTTTCAGGGAGGTGCGAGTGTGTTGTCATCGACGAGTGGGTCAGAGACTGCTTGTTCGTCCGTCCTCGTGACTCGTGATGACACGTGTGGGGGAGCACAGTCTGCATGTGATGATGATGGGCCTGACTGCACTGACTGGATTCATGAGTCTCACCTTCGTGATGTACGTCGTTCCTTCCCACTAACGGCTTACCGTCCCTCTGATGCCGAGTGTTCCATTGCTCGTTGTACAGTGACGTCCACCAGTCGTGACTCCGGTGGCACTTGGATCATCGATTCTGGTGCCACCCACCACATGACGTGTCGTCGTAGTGACTTTGTGGTACTTGGGCCTGTCACGACTGTCCGTTCTGTTTGTACAGGCTCCGGTCAGTCCTTACCAGTTCACGGTGTTGGGGTTGTATGCTTTGATGGTCCGTCTGTGCCCCTGTATCTCTCTGACGTGCTGTTCGTGCCTGATCTTGAGCTCAGTCTGCTATCTGTGCGTGCCTGCACTCTGATGGGTCTCTCCGTTGAGCATACCGCTGATTCAGCGACTATGACTGCTCTTGACACCCGTAGCATTGTCGTGCATGCTTCAGTCGTAGATGATTTGTATCGCATTGCTCGGCCGTCCTCCCCTTGCTCTCCCTCCTCCTCTGGTCGCGTTTTTGTCACTGGTGTTCTATCCCCGGAATACCAGCGGTTGCTTCACTGATGTCTGTGTCACGTGGGCTCCGACACTGTGTCAAAGCTCATCCGGACACAGCCCGCTCTTGGTCTTGACGTGGCTTCTTTCGAGAAGCCACCCAAGACCGACGGTCTTTTTTGCGCTCAGGGAAAGATGCACCGGTGCACTTACCCTGATTCGGGTTCCTGAGCGCTGAGGCCCCTCGAGTTGGTCCACTCAGACCTGCTCGGTCTTCTCCTGATCGAGTCACTGTCCGAGAAGGGCCGGTATGTTCTGATACTGACTGATGACTTCACTCGGATGCGGTGGGTCTACAGTCTGCGTCAGAAGAGCGACGCCGCTCTTGCGGTTCGGCTCTGTCTCGTGATGGCTGAGTGTCAGTCTCGCCACATGCTACATACCTTTCCCTCGGATCGCGGCGGCGAGTTCCTCGGTGAGATGGAGTCCTTCTTTGCTGAGCACGGCATTTTTTACCAGGTCTTCGCTCCTGCTACCCCACAACAGAACGGTGTATCTGAGTGCTGGAACCGCACCATTGAGGATGCGGTCCGCGCCATGCGGTCTGAGTGCGGTCTTTCAGAGTCCTTCGCATTCGAGGGCTTTGACTACATGACTTGGGTCTGGAACCGCCTCCCGCATGGTCCGCTTCCGGATCATGTTACACCGTACGAGCTTTGGTTTGGCCACCGTGCTAATCTTCGTCTCGCACGCGGCTGGGGATCCCTGGCCTCCGTATGGTACACCGAGGACCAGCAGGGGTCCAAGGTCTCCCCTCGGGGTCGCTGGTGTGCCTTCATCGGCATCTCCCCGCGGTCGAAGGCCTGGCGCTTTTGGGACCCCATTCGCCGTCGTGTCATTGAGTCCTGTGATGCGCTGTTTTTTTAGTCACTCACCTACCGTGATCTGACTTCGATCACAGCCCTCTCTGCGGCTCATGTCCCTTCCTATGAGGGTCCTCGGCGGATGGGGGAGACCTCTCTGCCAGCGACCATTTCTCGTCAGGCTGATGTGTCCGCTTGAGTCCCCTCTTGATCTCCAGCACTTGATGATCCGGCTATCATTGCCGTTCGTCCAGAGATCCCGCCTTTTCAGCCTGTTTCACACCCCACAGGTACCGCTGCTCTCACGCCTCCTCCTGCATCACCACCTCTGTCCACTGGCACCCCTGCTCCGGCGTCTGCCCCAGCCCAGTCCACTCCTGTTCCTACGTCGGCTGACACTACTGTCTCAGTGTCCGGGCTAGCTCTGCCTGCTGTCACCCCCAGCTCAGTGTCCCCCACACACGCATCTCCTCGCACGACATCTCCGACTGCCTCGTCTCAGCCCTCACCAGCTGTGGTCGTACCTGTCCCTGTGGTCGTACCTGTTCCTGAGCCTGAGGTGTGCCCCTCAACCTCCGGTTACTCCCGTGAGCCCAGTGGTCGCCTTCGACCACTGGATTATGGAGCTTTGAGAGCGTCGGGTTCTGGACCCAGACGTTCCTCTCGCAGCATCGCGAGCGGCGTATCGGCACAAAGGCCTTAGGCCTGAGTGTCCGCACTGAGCTTTCAGAGGTACACCTAGCATGCCCCATAGGGCACGACTTGGTCATTCACGAGTTCCATATCGCCTGTGACGCAGCAGCTGATCTCGTGGCCGTCAGGCCTGACACTGAGGCGTGTGCACATGCCACGCAGAGTTCCCCCTCTATGGCGCCTGACCCGAGTAGATTGAGGGAGGCTTTCTCATTGCAGGATGCTAATGCCTAGCGAGATTCTTGCGAGGATCAGCTTCGCGCTATCCGAGAGCACGGAGTCTACGAGCTGGTCGACCTTCCCCCTGGGAGGAAGGCGATTCAGGTCAAGTGGGTCTTTCGCAAGAAAGTGAAGCCGGATGGCTCACTGGAATGCTACAAGGCCCGCTTGGTCGTCAAAGGGTTCTCTCAGATTGAGGGAGTTGATTTCACTCACACCTTTGCCCCTGTCGGCCGCATGATCTCAGATCGAGCTCTGTTCGGTGTAGTGGCTCAGCATGACTGGGAACTACACCAGATGGATGTGAACAATGCGTTCCTCCATGGCTCTTTGGATGAGGAGATCTACGTGGCTCAGCCACCAGGCTTTGAGGACGGTGACAAGGTCTGGCGCTTGCGCAAGTCCTTGTACGGCCTCAAGCAGTCTCCACGGTGTTGGAACCGGGAGATCAGTGGCACCTTGACTCGCGCAGGATACCGTACTGTCCCTTGATTTCGTTCAAATATTTTTTATGAATTATGTGACCTTTGATTTCGCCCAGATTTAGGCCCTTTGTAATTTTTTGGGTGATTCTCCCACCCCCCTACTCTCACCACCCCTGCTCCTTAAATTCGCCCATACCCTGTTTAGGTCCTTGGTCCGTGGACTTGGAGCGACAATCACTCAAAGCTTTGAGTTTTCAAAGCTTCGAGTCCTCGCATGACACGTCCGTGTGTTCGCACTGACGAGCACACTGACGTGTCGCGAGAGAGGAACAGCAAGGGCTTGGTCGACGCATCGGAGTACGCTCACCATCGCGAGCGCACTCCGGTTAAGCTACACAGAACATGTTCGATAGCGACTCCAATTGTTTTACACATCCTTTTTGTGTGTAGCTAATCTCTAGTTCCCAAATTATAGAGGTGATTCGTCCAAACCAGGCACAATTATGCTACTGCACATAGGCAAATAAAAAATAATTGTTTTGAACGAGAACAGTGGACAGTAAGGTACGTACAGAGCGAGACAGACCCCTCACTCTTCATCCAACCGACACCCGAGCGGTTTACCGCCATCCTAGTCTATGTTGATGACCTTCTGATCGCGTCTCCGTCACTAGAGGCCATGAAGGAGGCCAAGGCTGTCCTACAGACCGCCTACAGGATGAAGGACCTTGGTCTTTCATCGGTGTTTCTTGGTATGGAGATCGTGCGAGATTGCAGACATCGGACACTGTTGCTACATCAGGCTCGATACGAACGAGTCGTGGGGGAGCGCTTTAGTGATCTTCTTGGTGCAGTGCCCACTGCTTCCACACCACTCACACCTCATCAGCAGGATGCCCTGAAGGTGGATGGCCCTACACAGCTTGGGGAGACAGTGGATGTGACCTTGTACCTCCGTCTTATCGGATCTCTGATGTACCTGGCCACTACCACGCGTCCCGACATCGCGTTCGCCGTCAACCTCCTTGCTCAGTTCTTGCAGGCTCCACGTGTGAGAGCTCTTCACGCGGCTGTGCAAGTGGTACGGTACGTGGTCTCCATGCCGTATCTCGGACTCTGCTTTCGTTGGCAGTGTTCGATGGTCCTTGACGGCTACACTGACAGCGACTGGGGTGGGAGCCCTGACGGGCGCAGTCGCACTGGGTACGTGTTTCTGCTCGGTGGTACCGCTTTGTCTTGGCGAAGCGGGAAGTAGGGCTGCATTGCACGTAGCTCGTCGGAGGCGAAGTATGTGGCTTTGGGGGCAGGGGCTGCTGAGGCAGTTTGGCTGCAGCGCTTGTTTCTTGAGCTTGGACAGTCAGTACCCGCCATTATGCTACGTTGCGACAACCAGAGTGCTCTCGCCGTTGCGGAGAACTTTGGTGTTTTTCATGCTCGCACAAAGCACATTGCGGTTGAGCATCACTTCGTTCGTGATCTGGTGGAGCGATGCGTGATCTCCATCATGTGGGTTGGCACTGACTTACAGCGTGCTGATTTCTTGACGAAGGCACTTGCCCGCGGAAAGTTCCTGGTGGCCATTCGTTCTGTTGGGCTTCGCCCCGTGCATGACAGTGGTTGAGTGTGGGATGTACGTTTGCGTCTCATCTGTCTGTGTCATCCACTATGTGGTTGTACCAGTGCTGCACGCGGATGGACATGCGTACCATCGGGTCATTGGGGAGTGTTGTGCTTTGTGCTGTTCCTGTACAGTTTACTGTGACCACTCGGACGTGTCCATACTCGTGCAGATCCTTGAGGCAGGTGGCCCTGGTGACACCGGCGCGACGACAGGCGGCGGACTACCCGCTTGGAGCTGACCGACCACTGTTCCAGAGCCCCAGATGTCACCGGGACTCCTTGCTGTGCCTTCTACGTCTTGCAGGCGCCTTTCGGCGGACTGGCCATGAGACCCATGTGCAGGTTTTTGCATTGTATACGCGCTGTCAGTCGATGGATGCATGCATGTGACCAGTCGCTGCGTCCGTCTTCTGATTCTGCACGTCTAGGTTTGGATGGCGTAGGATTCTGACATGTGTGCGCAGAGTTACGGCCAAAACAGTGGTTTTGGGCCGGTTTTAGGACAGCTCTTGGACTGCCACGTGCGACACCCGCCGTGCGCCGCGGCAGGTATTTATGCCCTGGACCTGTGAGTTGTCATTTCTCTCTGCATATGCTATATCGAAGCATTCTGACACTGTGCCTTGTGTCTCCTAGCCAAACCCTTGCGATTGCGTGTACGACCTGTGACTGTTGTCACCGTCTGACCAGGCACTGACGCCTGGTCAGCGGCTGTGTTGCTAGGAAGCTTCAACGCACTTTCTCACTAGGATGTTCTCAATGAACAAGCCATGGGCCCGATTTGCATGTTATTGCATTATCCATTCACATCAACATCCAGAACTACGACTCGTGTGCGATCATTGCGTCCGTGGTTCCGAGGCAACCTTACTTACTAATCGCAACATACAGCTTCACTCGTGCTTATGACAAACTATTTCTGCTGTGTGCTAATCAGTTCTTATACAGCTATGTAATTTGGGTTCTTCACAAAATATGAATTTCCCCTTGTCCAGACCTTTGTTGTTCGTACTTTTGCCGTTCTTGACATTTTGAGCAATGAATGATGCAAGGTTGTAACTTCACTAACGACACTACTAGGGAGATTCCATGCATTTTCTTCGAATGTCGCAGCAGCAGGTTTGCTATTGCAAGGGCACACAACAGAGATAGAGGAATAGTAGTAGGATTGGAGTGCGCAGATGCAACTGAAATCTTGGAATGACCAACCACATCGTCTAGTGTTTGACAAGGAACGTCAGCCCATAATGCCAACCATGACAATGAGTTATGGTTAGTCACCCTAGATTCATACACTCGAAAACTGGTGTATTAATGTAACGGAACGGACGGAACCCTTGGCCAACTAGGCCAAAACCGCGGTGCTGGAGGGTCTCCGACCCTCAAGCCATCCCATCCGCCCGCCCACAGGCCAGGGACCCCATGCGAGCCACGTCGGACCGGCTGCGCGCTACAATTAATAAGTGTATTCTTTTGTTCACACATTTTTAAAAAATCATTAACATGAATTTATGTTACTTGAGCCCAGATTGACATTCCTTATACAAGGTATTAGTTATCATGGATGATATGTAATATGTACTAGCTTTTGTTAGAAGTCCATGTTCACTGATATGTTACTTCCCAATACACTTGTCAGTACACAGTTTTAGGGGTGAGGTGATTGGTCATGTATGATGACAATAGCCATAAGAGAAAATTTGGCAGCAAAGGTTATCCTACAATTTGAAAGCAAAGGTTACAGCAAGAGATGCTTTTGGGTCGTCCATGATTCTTCCTGGAACCTATGATGATGATGCACCTACCATTATTTCGAACTGGTCACAATGAGATTTTTGTAGTTTACAACCATTTGGGCACTTCAGAACTTGTAGGAAAGCCCATCTCACAAGACTTCCACCACTCCCGTCTGCTTTTCTTGCACTTCACTATCGAAAGAAATGTTTGTACACTCACACATCTAGAAATTTAATCGATCTGAGGGTGACATGAGAATTATGAAGTTTTGGCTCTTTTCAGATTTGGTTTACCTTGGAACTACCAACATTGTCTTCATCACTTCAAGAGTATCTATCCTCTACATTGTGCTCCATTTGGACAACCCCTATGCTCTGATCATCATTGTACGCTGTTGGCATCATTATCCTGAAGTAGCCATGTCTTTGGCTGAAAGATCAATTATTATGAGCATATTACCTCGCTGAAAAACATTCCCCAACATTCATTCCATGAATTTCAGTTGGTCCACTTTCGAGTGAGCAGCAAAACCACTCCTCACCTCACCTCCAGGTCTTACCATTGCACCAAGAACAACACCAGTGACATTTGTAGAGTCCACAGCGGTAGCGGGTTGGTTGTGTTGTGTTGGACTGGGCTCCGTACTCCTTGACCGCCTTACAGCATCTCTATCAAGGGAGAAGGTATTGAGGAGGGGATGTCAATTATGTAAAAGGCAATTTTTGCATTTCCCACACCCATAGAGGCAAGGAGGATGCAATCAATGGTCCCACATTCATTTCCCACACCTATTTGAGTGGGTGAAATGTTGCTTGAGGTTAGTTTAGGGCATCGACACTCATGGTTTTCACTATTCACAAGGGCAAGGGGCTAATTGGCTTCACATCATTGGAGACAACGTCTTTTTGTATGTAGGAAATCGCTAACCATTCGACGCAAATCTAACAACGGAAAAGTCGGCAAAGCATCATATAAGAGGAGATCCAACATATGCTATTGGCACGTTCCAACGTGCACTAGCAGTCGAGACATGCAGATTGGGATTTTGTGTTTTGCAGTAGATGGGTAGTCCACCTTACGCACCATAGCCACGCTACAGCGTGACTTGAACAAGAGCATCGTGTTGATGGAGTAGATTTATCCAATGACATCTAGGAGATGCATGTGGAAATTCGGACCGCAAAGATGCGTGCCCTTGAGGAGCGACTGAGATAGCTTCATCCTTAAACACCCCATGACACTATGGTTGGTTAGATTACTCAGCTACAGATAACATCCTTCTTGTTATGGATAAATTGCATCTCATAGCAATCTCCTCTCCCCTCGCATGCGTGCTTCAATATTAAAGGTTGTCCTCTCCGCAGAGCGGAGATTAATGGATTTCGAGACACGTTCTCCCCATTGCAGGAGTGAGTCCAGATTTGACGACTGTGAGGTGATGTTGCATGTATGGGCCGGCACAAAGGGATAGTTTTCGTGCTACTTCAATCGATGATAGATGGCCCATCCCCACCGGGTTCAAGCAGAAGTGTAGGCGATGCAAGGCGTCCTCTACATGAATAGACAAGAGCTCGGCATCAACTTTTGGTCCTTCTTGGGTACAACCGGGACCGTAATGAGGACATGTCATTGCCATGGGTTGGAACTGGTGCTAACCCTTGTTACGATGGAGATTCATGTGACGAGGTCATATCACCTCACCAAGTTGAACACTCTTTGACAAAAAGATTCTGAGTGGAGAGGTAACTATCGGCAATGTCGAATACATTTCTACACTTGCCTAGATATTGCTAGTGGCTCATTTCACCAGGCTCTCACGACCATCATGCGATGAGCCCATATAGATTAATCTTACATGTTTTCAAGCTTTGAATTCACCGCTTGTGAGGATCTATCCCATCTCCTCAAGATCCTTCCTTGGAGACAAAGCTGCTTGTTACAGAACATTGCAGCCAAGAGGTAGCCAATAGATTGCCTAAGGAATAGCCCACTCGTTACGGTGAGGACGCCAACGCCGATGACCACCTCCTAATCTAGCTATATCACTCTATCTCTCTATCCCTATCCATCTCTGGCGACAAGCGAGAAACATGGCATTGTCGTAGCCACTCAATCAAACAAGGGGAAGAAGGGGCATGGAGAGGCGTCAAGTAACATGAAGAGGAGGCCAAGGACAACAAGGAGACAAGAGGAAGACAAGAAAGTGGAAAGAAGGAGTAAAGGAGTTGCTAAGAATTTTGGGAAGTCCTTCCCCACCCTGTCCTCCTTGTTTTATGAGCGGCACTCACATTTCTTGTCATTTCCTTAAAGTGGATTTTTCTTGTTTGTTTTATTGATTCTAGTCGCTACCAAATATTGCGAGTCACGGCTTTGGAAGACTAGTATCAAGATCCACGTGCTTATGCCGACCATGGCGGCCCAGAAAAGAGTCTTTTTTACACCACGTGATTGTGCCAACCGTGACAGCCTAGGAAAACAGAAATAAAATTTATAATTGGCTCACTCATTGTGAGAGCTAGGAGAGTTATGGAGGCAACACCTCTTAAAAGTTGTGGGGTGATCCTCACAACAGTCTTTACGTGCTAGTTGCATGGATAACATAGTGTAAATTGCCGGACTATCCAAGACCAACAAGGGCAAGGTGGTGACGGCCTCACAACACGCTCTGCCACACTCCAAATCCTAGAAGCCACTATTATGAGCACGGTTACCAAATCAAAGGTAACCATACCACAAAAGGCAATCCTCGCAAAGCACCACGACACCAAGAAGCATGTTGTATCCAAAATAGTGCTTGACAAGCATGTCAGTATGCATATGGATGACACACGCGGTAGAGGACACGCTCAATGAGGACCACACGAGTGTCAACCCCGAGAAAGAGCATGACATTGAAGATGGAAAAGGCGATGAGGACCGCGATCATCGTCATCATCGTGTGACTATCTCAAGCCGATCGCTCGAGAGGGGTAAGACGTTCGCCAGATTGCATAAAGTTGCATGTAACAGCGAGACTACCGCTAGTAGTAAAGACATCGAGAATAGTAACATAGGAAGTTGTCGCGAGCATGAGCCGGATGACATCGCGGTGAAGACTTCGTCATGACCAAGAGAGGCTTACACAGTTGATTGCCAAGGTGACGGGCCGACTCCAGATCACCACTTACGGTGTAGGAGCAAAAAAACATGGAGGAGTGGAGGCAGACCCCCTTACCACGATGTGGATGGAATGGGAACGCCCACTTGAGCCACTTCACTAACGACAGCCTCCTACGGAAGGTGGGACTCCTCAAAGGCATGTGCACGAGCCGTATCCTCCTATAGTGGATAACGATGTACGCATAGCGTGAGGTCCTTAAGGCTATCACCAACTCTCCGACAACATCAAAGCTGACATTTATATTTGCCAATCTACTAGCCCACGTCATGTAGAATGTCATAGGCCTCAATCATGATCGTTAGCTGCAGTGCTTGGCCACACATGAGGCAACTTGTTGATGCAATGACCTCGATAAGATAGTGTAGAGTGTAATCCGTGTGCTGATGTAGATTGCCGCATGTGTAGATTCCACCAGCGGTGGTAGCAAGTAGTTACCTACCTCCACAAACATGGGGCTTGTCATAAACATGTACTTCCTCCACAATATGAAGATATTTTGGAAGGGCGTGAAACAGATAGATTGACTGAATTGCATGAAGCATATTCTGCATGCCCATAAGGCGCTACTTGGTCAGTGGGATGACCTTGCCATTATGCAAATTGAGGACAAGTTGTTTAAGCACATAGTCAAGGCATGGGGTTCACATCACTTACACCTTGAGTGGCAGTCCATGGTGTGGGAGACCTTCCGTGCAATCATGCATAGGAAGTACATCGAGCGTGAGGAGGCACAACGAGCCATCCACAAGTTCAAGGACTCAAGGCAGCTAGGTAGCTCGCTTGAGACCTACTTTTTTAAGTTTACTACACTCGTGGAGGAAGTAAAAAACTTCTCCAAGGATTATAAGACCCAGAACTTGAAGTACATGGAGTCCTTGGTGCTAGAGAAAATGTATGATGGTCTCGCCAATAAGAAGGTAAAGGACAAGACCACAATGACAGCAATTGACAAGGCTTGAAGAAACTGGAGGGCGTTGCGTAACTACATCAATGAATTGTATTCGATGAACCCAAAGCACTCTTTAGTTGCATGGTGGAACGCACATGCACAACAAGGCGCTGGCAAGCACATGGACACTAAAGGAGCTGATGGGTCAGTCAGACAACAAGGTGAGGTCAAGGGTAAGTAGTGTGCAAACCCTCTTTCCTAGAGGGCTCCTAACCACAAGTACAACAGCAAAAAGTGATGAGCTACATGCGGCGCGTGAGCTTTGTAACACAGCCTTCTGTATTTGATTATGCCACAATTGCATATAGCTAGGTTACTTTAGGGGTTAGTGCCATGAGGCTGCAGGTGGTGTGGTGGGCAACAGGTAGTGGCATTGGCCACAATTGTGGCACCTGGTTAGGATGGTGTAGAAGAATACCATGACATGGCCATGGACAAGGCGGCGATTGCACAACAGGCCTAGCCGTGGTGATGGAGACGGTCGTGGTACGGGTTTTCTCCACCACTTAGTGACGTTAGTAGGGATCACCCAGGGGTAAAACTGGATCACAAGTGTGAGTTTATGTTCTCAACTTCAACATCCATTCGCATTATCGTGATTTTTCATGCACAGTTTCATCCATACAAGGTAAGATGTTCATTTTCAAGATAGTGCAAGAAAAATCCAAGAAGAATTGGTAGAATTTGCACAATAATGTGTCCAACCCCCTGATGGAAAACATAGAGAGATAGTTATTGGAGTCCATAGGCAATTTACTTGTGTGCTAATCATGTTGCATATATGGAAAACATGAAAAATTAGAAAGTATATTCCACTTCTCTTGCATATGAGAAAGGAAATGGAATTCCACACATGTAAATCGACATAACGTTGATAGAGACATAGATTACGATAAGGGCGAAATAGCTCTAATATCCACATTCTTGAAGGGCGGACCCTCCCATATCCAAGTGCGGAATTTTATGTCCCCCATATCCAGCAGTTTAAAATGTAAGAACAACGTATCCGGCTCCCTTGCGATGCGCGATCAGTGACATGCGTTGCTGATCGAGCATGGCGAGGAGGGTCATGTGACCGTCGCTCGATCGCGACCCTTGATCCCTCGCTCAATCGGGATCGAGCGATGACCCATTTTTTTTCGATTTTATTTTTTGACGCGCAAACCCCCTATTACGATTTAGGGTTTTCTATGTTTTGCGCGGGCTCCGCCTGCGCAAAACATAAAACCCTACATCGTAATAGGGGGTTTGCGCGTCAAAAAATAAAATCGAAAGAAAGGGTCGTCGCTCGATCGCGATTGAGTGAAAACTCCCATGTCAAATTTTTGTTTTTTTTTCCATTGCACACAAAACCCCTTAGGTTTGCGAGACAAACACCTCCAAACCCAACCCCAAATTACGTTCGGGGTTAAAGGTTTTATGTTTTGTGCGGGCATTTGCTTGGCCCCGCGGTAGCGGGGCCCAGCACATTCCCTTTCAACGCATGGGGTGTCTGGGACCCCTCACGCAAACCCCACGCAAACACCTCCCTTGAACAATCACAAACACCTCAAATGTGGTGTTTGTGATTGCTTTAGGGGCATGATGATGTCATCCATCGGAAGCTGCATTTCATGCAGCGACGGCATGGTCTTCGCGCGCTTTTTTTGGATACATCGTTGTTTTTCTGCGGCCGGTGGATGTTTCGGTCTTAAAGTTGAGATTAGTTGGGTATGGGGTTGTTAAAGAGTGATACATGGATATGGGGGATCTATCGGGAAATCGATGGGTATATGGTCACACCACCGTTACGATAATCATCCTTAGAGAAGTCTGATCCGCACCAACATGTACACCATGCTATTTGGTGGGCTCGACAAAATTCTTTGTGTGAGAATCAGGTCACCATCAATGTCCCCATCGCAATTCGTGTTATGACACCCACCTTTGTCCTTGTCCTTTTTGTATTCACCTTTTACATGTGTTTCAATATCTATTTCAATGCGAATAATAAAGCTTAAAACAGAGGTTTGTGGCGATACATTAGAGAAACATTAGAAAACCCACATACATCCATCCTTCTCGAACATCTATAATAATTCTCACATCTAGCCCTTCCATGGCCCATGGCATCTAAGGACCCTCATTTGTGTTTTTGTATCCCCGATGAGCTCCAATGTAGAATAAAGTATTGGCCTCATTAATGTGCTTGTGGAAAATATGACGGTAGACCACTTATATGTTATAATCACTAAGGGCTCGAAGAGCTTTTTCCTAGACCGTAGAAGGTTTTTTGGAGCTGAACACGACAACATCCAAAGCCATATCATGAATCCATAGTTTGTTTGTGTTTTCAAACCAGCTCATATTTATTCTTTGTTGTTCTTAAGCTTTGGGATTGGATCGCTTGAGGTTGGCCCATGTAATAATTTCAAGCTTGATTGTTGAACACATACTTTTAAGTTTGTTACTGCTCTTACTAACGATGTTGAAGGGAGGAAAAAATTATTTGCAAGGATGTCGAATCCATGTTAGAGAAGTATTGATGTAATCCCACCATCGTTTCATTATGTTTTAAGCATCTTTGGGTAAACATTAATGATTTTGAGTTTAGGAGCCCTAATCTTGCTAGAACTTAGTGGGATATTCCAATGTTGCCGTGATTTGGGTGACGTCCTTCTTCGATTCTATGTGTTTTTGTGTGCGTAGTCAGAACTTCAATGGAGGCTACCGTGGTGGAAGGTGTAATGGACGTCACATTCTTGAAAGAACGATGGCTGCATAACTACTTAACGCATTGTTGTACATAATGCCACAAGAGAAGGCTTAGTGATGATTCTTGGCTGATCATCACAGTACATGGAAACCTCATACCATAGCGTCGGGGTAAGAATGTTGAAAAACAACGCTCGGATTGGTTGTTGACCACCACCGGGATATGAATGATTGTGTCCAAGCTACAAATTTTGGTCTGAACAATGTTTAAGGGTCCAAGAATGATGATTTTACATGGACCCTATCTTTCCCTAGCTGATTTCAAAGAGCATGCTATGCAAGGCACTAGACTAGTTGGCACTTGCATTGTTGAAGTTGTTGCATGTGCAACCAACGGGTAGCTGAAGGTGGAGGAAGTGGAAGTTAACCAGGTACAACCCAAACCCATAATAATGAGGTAGAGGGTCGATATCAACTTTGTGCAAGAACCATGACTTTGTACTCATGCAAAGCCTTAGGCCATGAGGCGTTGCGCTTGAGTGCTCTGGATGTGACAACGAGCTTTGTTGGCAACGATTTCCAAATTTTAAAAGTTGTAGTTTCAGACATAAGAAAAATTCTAGTTTTCTTGCTAAAACAATCTTATGATCATTATCAATGATTTTTTTCTGAAGAATAGTTGCTTACATTCTTTGAATTTCAAAGTTCTTTTCTCATAATGGTTAGATGAATTTAGTTGTCTAGTTTGAACTGAAATGATAGAGAACACTAGCCGCCAATGGCCAAAGCCAACTCGCAATTTGGGGATTAAACGGACCCCTTGTTACTAGTAGTGATTCTTGCATCACTTGGCGGGTGGCGGAATGGTGAGTCGTTATGAGTAGTTTTGCGAGCTCTCGCTCATATGCATGAATCCACTACTCCATGGGTGCATTTGGAGGTGATTATGGAGTGATGAAACGCCGATTAATTACACATTGACGCCCCAATTGGCCTACATGGCAGGCCTCCATGAATGTTGGAGAATCTTTCCATGAATGAAAGCGCACAATCACAATGAATTCCCAACACATAATTTCAATTGGTTAAGTGAAATTGTGCTTCAGCTCAAATGGGATGTCATTTATGATAGAAAAGCACCTGTTGCAGCAAACAATTTCTTGAACCATTTGAGACCTTAAAACGATAGTCCAAATCGTTCTCCTGTCGCAAGTCCCCATCGATGGGGTGGATGCCGTCCTACAAAACTAGGACGTCAATCACTAAGGGTGTGATTGATTTTGTTGTCGATTCTAGGGTTGCATTGATTTAGCACCTAAATTATGATTCTTCTATGATTGTGTCATCGAGCGGGAACCAATTTAAATGAGTTGGGCCTAGATGCCGTGTCCGTAACTCTCATTGGTTCACCCCTTCCAACATCGGCGGCTGAACGTCCTGATTTTAGAGACGAATCCTTCTCCAATGGGCCACCCGAGCGCTGCGCACCGCCTGTATAGAGCGACATCAAGAAGCGCGTAAACTGTTGACTAATTTTGAGCCGGTTTGAAAATTATCCTTGACGGTCGATGAATAAGTAGATTAGATATATTCATTTTTGTACATGTTTATAAATGGGATTAATTTGCGAGAGCTACCTTGTTCGACCCCCCTCTCGACGCGGACTGCCTATCGTCGGAAGTCATACCTAGATGATGCCGTAGCACTTCCTAGACACTCGGAGGGGCCTGTATTGGGAGCGCCCTCTCGTCGGATGCCGGTTTGAGTGGTAAGAACGGTCATGCTGACAGCGGTTAACTTCATGCATGGGCAATGGTTAGCGAAATCGACGGATGCAATAATAGATTCTTTTGTCGGTTTCCTGCAAGTCTCACCAATGGTGAGATGTGCCAAAAAAGCACTAGAGAAGAATCTTTGATGAATCGGGAGCTTAGCACACTCGTCACGGACTAATGAGAATGGTTGCATGTTCCGGAAGATCTGAGCGCCGTATTCTCCTCGTGATTAAAGTCTTAATGGGCACTGTTTGATGATGCATGTGAGTTGAAACTAATTCGACGCAAAATTTTGGTGATCCTGCAGTTCAAAGACCTACGTCGCCATCGAATAGCGATGCCGGTTATATCGCCGTTAGATGAGTACATGCGATTATGGATTCCGATGGTAGCGGGTCCGCTTAGGTATATTGCTCGGTACGAGGCATAAAATAGACATGAGAACCCGAAGCCGACATTTCTGTTGGTGCAGTCTGCGAAACAGGCACCTACCTTTGTCATGATTTGGACTCTTCACTTTGCAACTAGGGGGGGCGCAAACAGCGCAGTTCGGATAAACTTGCCCTTTTAAATGAAAGTCTTCGTAATGGGTCCTAGCTTTCATTCTTCGTTTTGTTGCACTTAAGATTTTTCCCAGAAGTTGGGAATCCCGCCATGTAGGATTTCAGGGGGATAAAATCATAAGTAATCAGCGGGAATCCTTTGATTTCTCCTTTGATTCTGCTGCGACGTTTTGGCGCACTCGCAAGCATTCACGAGCGCTCACAGATCTGATCGACGCGCCGCCTCCCGCTAACCAAGCTGGCAGGATCATAGAATTAATAGCAAAATCAAAGCGCCGGCTCACCCCATAACTTCATGGAGTACAAACCATGCGAAGTGCAGTGGTCCCAATCGGATTTGCCGCTGATTCGAACAGATGACCTCGAAGGCAAGGAGTCAAAGCAGAATCATAAAAATGCGATGAATCGAGCGGGCACATGTTTAAGCCCTAGAATCACTAGCAGTAACAGGTCGTCGGTTTGTCGCCTGTGGGGGGGGGGAAGCATTTCCCGCCGTCGCAAATATCTTACACAAGTGACCGCCGATAGGCGAGGAAATCGGCCTGCGCTCCCGCTCTATCTTCCTTCAGCCCCACATTTCTTTCGTTTTTCCCGGAACCCAATAAATCATTCGGAATCCACTTTCTGAATCCAACTAGCCCAGAGTGTGGAATGGACCAGCAGCAATGGCGTGCATCCCGCCCTACAGCTGTGGAACTGCACGGGCAGCTGCCATGACGGCGGCATGCTCATGTCTGTTGCCGATGCTCCAGCTTGTGGCGAGTCTGAGGTTGCTTGCAGTCGGCGTAGACGCATCAGCTGCTGCAGCAGCAGCAGCAGCAACGGCAGCAGCATTGGCGACGGCGGCAGCAGCGACGGCTCTCCTGAGCCAACCACCTGCATTCCCGTTCCGAACAGCACCAGGTCGAACATTTCTGCCGGCTGCTGCTGCTGTAGCCGCCCTCGCTGCTTCTGCAGCCGCTGCCGGCGCTGGGGCAGAGGAAGCATTAGCAGCAGCTTCGCCAGCTGCCGGGGCGGAGAATGGAAGACGCAGGAGGAGGCAGAGGCGGAGGTCCGGCGCTGCCCAAGGCGTGGCTGTTGGCAGCAATGCATCGCGGTGCTGGAGCCGTGCTGAACGGCAGCAGTATTACAAGGTAGCACGGACTCGCAAACATCTGCGTGCGGAAACCTATGGCGTTTGTATTGTGTTCGCTTGAACGATGGGGGGACCGCAGGGTGAGCTCAAGCTTTGTTGGAAACCGCAACGCCAGGTTTGCCATCGGTAGACCTGCAACACTGCAGGCTTGCAATCTGTGTGCGTTCGCAGTTGCTGAGTGTGTGGAGCACGCAGGCAAGCAGAGAAAGCGGACTTGCTGCGGTGCAACAATGGCTATGAAATTGTATGCGCGAATGCTGGCGGCCCGCTGCCTTCCGCTATTTTGCTGGCATCAGCCTAGGTTTCTTGAGCACAGTTGTCGTGTGCCAAAGTTCAACACAGACCATTGGCACATGTGAGCCTCACACTTGAGCTCATCCTGCTGCCACATCTTCCTGCTCCTGCTCCTGCTCCTCCTCCTCCTCCTCCTCCTCCTCCTCCTCCT